>VXBR01012070.1:1019128-1062104 GCA_013400215.1 Cisticola juncidis | reverse complement strand
TTTTTTTTTTTTTTCTTTTTTACTCAGCCAAATTTGTTACTATAATTATCATCAATTTGGTCTATTCTGAATTATCATCAATTTGGTCTATTCTGAACAAGGGGAACATTAGTATTTCTGAACAGTTTTAGTTCATCTAGAGTAGCAGGAATGTGAAGGGAAGAGGACCAACTATAAGTCTGCTTAGCAAAATTTTATGGAACAGAGAGCAAAATATGTGCTTTATTATTTTAGCACATTCTGCAGAACATTCAAGTCTGCACAGACCATTCTGAAAATTTCTCCACAGAGTTAAGCTAAGAAGAGCTCCTGCACTTATAACCCCCCCGAAATTCCCAGAGTGCAACAGTGTATTGGTAGCATACTTCAATTCCCTTCCAAAAGCAAATTGTTCCCATGAGGCTTCTTCCCAAGGGAACCTAAAACTCATAACCTTGTATGTTTGAACAGCTGCCGTAAGCTCTGAAATTCTTTGCCTCATTGGACACTTTGAGAATGTGCCATTCCCAAAAGAAATGGCAAGGCAAGTAATGGGAAACATTTTCCAGTGGTTACCTGTATCATGTCACCTGGAACTTCCAGGACTACCTGAATACCTCCATTATGTACTTAGAAAATAAAGAACCTATGCAAGACAAAGTTCTTTACATTCTTCTTTTCAGTGAGGGAACACTAAATTAGATTCAAAAATTCTAGACTTTGTTAAATCAAACAAATGAGACATTTTGCAGATGCATAGTTTCAGAATATGTTTTGTGATTTGGTAATACATTTTATTGACTAAAATATATTCAAAACAGTAAAGAACATCAGGTTCCATGTATAAAACAATATTTATCTACCTGTTTAAGGGAGCTTATAAAGTCACAAAAATGTTACTTTTTTTTCTTTTTCAGAATGAAGAGTAACTGCAGTGATTCAAGTGCAGCCATTCATATTCACACTTCCAAGTATCACTAAAACTTGTGAAAATAGTCCAAGAAAAAGTAATAGTCTAAATAATGGTTACAAGCACTACCAATTATAATGTTTAACACAAAAATTAGAATAACTTGAACTTTAAACTATAAACTTCCAGACTTACTCTTCTAAGGAAAAAAAAAAACAAACAATTATCTCATGTTCACGTTGAAAGAAATTCAGTTTTCTGAAGTAATTCCTGATTGTCTAGTCTTCTTTAAGCTGCATTTCTGAAATTATTTATTAACATTTGACAGCTGAAATCTGTCCTTAACTCGTGGAATTAGTGACTGTAATTTTTTATTTTCCAGAAAAACCTGTGCAGAAGATATTCAAATAGCTTGAACTCATTTGTGCAGTTTAGTAGATATTGCATTATATGAAGAGAAAATTTGTAGTCATCAAGGTGACTAATTTTGCTATGTAATCTGGTTTTATTTACAATGACTAAATCTTTTAACTTCAATTGAACATGACAAAATAAATTGTAAGTCACTGGTTAAAATTTGTGAAAGACCATTTCATCTTTAGTGAGGATTTATTTAAAATTATTTTAACTAAAAAGGAAGCAATCTTATTTGGTAAAAAGATACTTTCCATACATGATCTTTTTATTTGAACAAACTCAAATATCTGTCTTGATTGTGTGTTCTAAATTATTAATTTTAAAATGTCAAAACCTAACATTTCTTGTTCTAACTGAAAGAATATGAATGTAACTATGGATCAGCATTACCGATGTAATTGATAAACCTTCTTCCTATGTTCATTATTTTACTCATGACATCAGCCTTTGCACATGAATTTGCTATAAATGATAGCAAATTTTAAATTAAAACAGACAATTTTGTATCTTTATCCATTTGGTAGAAGTTTAATCGTAATTTGCATTTAACCTCTCTATGTCATTACTTTGTTTACTGCTCTATTCTCTCAATATCAATGTGTATAGAGAACTGTATTTCTGCTGGAGCAGTAATAACCCATAACGTGAATGTTACATTTCAGAGGTTTTCTCTTTAGAATTACTGGAATGAAAAATGAAGGAGCTGGCATCTGATACACTAGCTAGAGATTAAGTTATACATGATACCATCAATCCACAATAATGGTAATTTTGGAGGGCAATTTCTCCCATCTAACTTCAGTAATCTGTTATGTAAATGTGTACACCTTAGGTGATATCTTTAGGCTTCTGTCAGAGCTGTGGAAGAGAAATAGGCATATTTAGGTATGATATATCCACCATGTTGAATGTCTGTGTGGGAATAAAATAGATGATACCTCATAAGTAATTCTTTCTCTTCATTAGCTGTAAAATGAGCCTTAGGTATCTATTTGAGGTTCATACATCTGTGATATTTCCAAAGTTCAAAAAAATATGTTGCATGCTAAATGTCAGTAAGACATTTTAAGAAATTAGCATAGCTTCAGAAAAATATCACTGGTAATATTCCACAGTCTATTGATTCACTACTAAAATAATTCCGTTTATATTTCTGTTTTTTTCATTTCAATTTTTGTTAGTGCCAAGATTAAAATGAGATCTGGAGTTTTAGCATTCTCCCTCTAATTCCAGGAGAAATTTTGAGGAGAAAGGGGATTTGCTGTGACTCTAATGTTGCTCAGAACTGCAATTGTAAACATCGTAATGTAGGTGTCTGCTTGTGAGCTCCACTGAATTTAAGTGAATCAAGGATTTCCATTTAAGTTGCCCAAATACATCCTTGATTTCTAGGAGTGAGACAAGGAGAAAGTGGGTCTTCTATATTTCCTTTGTCCTGTCCTTTCCTATTTCCTTTGTCTTCAGCCCTGTGAGGTGTCTCAGTCATGTTAATAAAGCTCAGATGACAACAGGTACCTAGAGGAGCGTAACTGATTTGAGTTAAAATTGCGCAGGGAGATTGCTTACCACTTACCATCAGAGGCAAACCAGACTTGACTCTGGGAAAATTAATGTAATTTATTGCCAATTGAGATGGACAGTAAGAAGCAAAGACAAAACCACACCATCCTAACTTTTGTCTGCCCTCTGTTTTTCCAGGCTCAGCTTTACTCTTTCTTTCACTCCTGACTCTTCTGCCTTCCACCACATCAACAGGACTGTTTGATGTGGAATGAGAGGTGAGGTCAGTCAGTAAAATCTTCTCTCTGCTACTCTTTCTCCTTATACTTTTCCCATTCACTGTTGTCCACAGTCTGCAGTGTACCTTTTCTGGTGTGGCCCTATCAACAGGCTGCACAGGTATCTCCTTCCCTCCCTTTTTTCTCTCACCTTGCTGTCTGCAGCACTGTGTGAAATAGCACATATGTGAAATACACACATTCCTCACTTGTCCTTCTCAAACTGTTGTGCAGTATTTTAAAAAAGCTTTTAAAATATCTTTTAAAATATGGTTTACTAAATACGCTTTCCCCAAGGTCCCTCCACTTGTCTGTGGGGCTCAGACATGCCCTGAGATTGGTTGTTCAGTGCCAGTGGAATGTCCAGCACGGGGCAGCCCTGACCACTCCTCACAGAGTTTCCTGATGCCAGCACTGGGGCATCAGAACCCAAACATTAAAGGTGAAAAGCCAACAGTATTTTGGTCTTTTCAGAGTACTGTGATTTTGGAAGCCTGCCTCACTGTAAAGCTTTTTTGAGCATTAAAATAGTCAAAATATCCCTGTAAAGTAGGTGATGCCTGATAAGCCTAAAAACCTATTGCTATGGACACCTGAATAGAAATACTTTTGTATGCTACTCGCATGATTTCCCAATGCAATATTTTCGAATACATGCTGTATGCTGTTGTCTGTTCAGATTTGTCTGAAAAGTAATGAGAGCAGGAGGAACAGCTTGTGAAACACATTGGATTTGAAAAGTGGAGAAGAATAAAAGTATAAGGCAGAAAATTATTAATATTATATGTTCCAAATTATTCTTTACCTTAAGTAATTGAAGCCTCTGTGTTTGAATGAAGTGTCCTAGCATTATAAGATGTTTTTAAGAGTTGTGGAGGTTTCTTTACTTCTTTTTCATGGAAGAAGAGTGTGTCATATAATCATTTTTTACTGGAGCTGAAGTTTCAGGTAGGAGAATAAACATGTATCCATCAAAAATTAAAAAGTGTGGCATTTCTATTTAGCTGTAGAAAAATCTAAACAATTTCCTATTTCAGCAGAAAAATGTCAAAGTTTTCAGCACATATAAATTTGGCAGATATGTGATATAAATATAACAGCTAACTATAAATGATGAACAACTAAAACATCCCCAGAAAGTGCCTGCTTGAGAGGTATAAGAGCAGCAATATATTGACCTTCTTAATGTCTGAACATCAGGATAAAAAATTTGCAATAAATGAGAAAGTAAGAGCGATGTATTGAAAATTCAGTACTTGAGAAATGAAAATGACAGAATGTTCCCAAATAAGGATGTGTAAATGCTAGAGTATAGGCAGAATTCAGGGGAGAATTTGCATTGAGGGGAAGTGGTGTTGCTATTTTGACTGTGCCTGCTGCACAGCAGGTGATTTCTTCATGACAGAGAAGAATGATCCTTCTATCTCTCATCTCTCTTAGGTAGTTACATAGCTGTCATCACTTCAGTACATGAATGTCGTCTCCTCTTCCTTCGTTTATACAACACATCATTTATCTACTTTATGTACACCATTTAGAACTACTTGCAGGAGGTCTCTGTGGCAACCTTTGGTTGCAATTACGTTCTGTCAAGTTAATTTCAAAAGTTATAAGTCATCTATGTTTCTCTTGAATTTTATCAAAACCTGTTCCCTTTAGGATACTAAGATGATCCTGCAGAAAAACACAAGCTCAATGTTCACTCCTCTGAAACTATTAATTGTAAATTTCATCAACAGAAGAGAAAACTGTTAAATGGACAGTTAGAAGATGTAAAATTGTTGTCATGGACAGACCTTTACTGTTTCCTTTTGCAACTCACAAACACAAAAATGATTACATTAAAAATTTTATTTTTTTTTATTTTAAGAACTTTTGAAAGTCAGTCACAATCCTAATGTACTGATACATTGACTAAGGAAAAGGAAAAGGTGATAGTGATCATAAGCATTTTCTATTTCTGAACTAATTTAGGTCACTGCTATACTAGTCACTCCTGAGGAAAAATATAATTTAACTACAATGTGTTATGATTTGCTATGTATTAAAGGATCCCTGGTTTTAAGATGACACAATACTTTATGACCATTTTTTCACTGGTCATATATATGATCATTCACCTGTGTGAATTTCTTTGCCTTCCCCAACTCCCCACCCCACTGAAAGGCCACAGATTTCAAGAAAGTTTTATAACTTAGCAGAACCTAATGCACAGGATGTTCCATTTGAACATGAGGAAGAACTTCTTCACTTGGAGGGTGATCACACGCTGGAACAGTTTGCCCAGAGAGGTTGTGGAGCCTCCTTCACTGCAGTTATTCAAGAACCATCTGGAATCATTCCCATGCCATGTGCTCCTGGATGACCCACCCTTCTTGAGCAGAGATTTTGGACCAGGTGACCCACTGCAGTCCCATCCAACCTCACATATTCTGTGGTTCTGTGATTAAGAGAAAAAATATAACAATAACCAAGGCCCCCCCTCCCCCTTAGACACCACTCCTTACAGTTTTAATATTTTTAAAACACAATGCCTCCAAATTTTTTATTATTTAATAGAACTGCAATCATGCTTTCATTGGAGTAGATCCCCTGAATTTCTCTACAATGGTATGAGTCTTTAGTTAACATATTTTTGGCATTGTTATTAATGTTTACCACCTACTCATGTCAGGCAAAGTTACAGGATGCAGCAATTAAATTTTACTTCACATTCAGGTTCTGTTGTGTTGCTTATCTACCCAGGTAACAAAATAAAGTTGATCCAAGTGTGAACAGATAATTTGTCAACAACTAGAAGCAGCATGCTTTGTATAAATTAAAATGTTTGTCCAGAGATTTTTTTTGAAGCTTTTATTACTCTAGCAATTATTCCTCTCTTCAGCTTTGTTGAAACCATAGTAGCTATCATTGTTTCATCAAAGTTTCCTGCAAGATTTCTTTTCCTTTAATTACTAGACATTAGTTTATGCATTCTTTAAAGATCGTAATTATTTAAATATTAATTATGTTTTCCCAATGAAAACAACCACAAGAGTATACACCTATATATACACCTATATTTGCATTCTGTTTATATATCTGGCATTCAGTAAAACTCATGAGTATTAGAAAACCCCCTAGAATTTGTGACCAGACTAAGGAGAAAAAAGACACCTTTTTTAATGTATTGTATTATTAAGAACACTAAGAACTGCTTTTCGATTAAACCACAGTGATTTACAAAACCTAGGTGTGCTGGACCCAGGAGGTGAACAACCTTATATTTTCTTGTACTCTGCCTTCCAACTATTAAACTGTATACAAATTTGCAGCTGCCAAGTGACAGGTCATTGATTTTCCTTCCTACTAGGCAACAGCTGCTCTGCTCACTCTTCAGAAATCTTCCTCTCCAGATGACATTGGGAGTGTAACAAGAGACTGCATTACTGGTGAAATAAAACTTTGGACTACTCCAAGAAGATGATGAAAAAGCCACAAATTTTAGTAGAAATGTATAAATGAAGTGCAGAAAAGACTGGTGGGAACAAATGTGGTACTTATCTGAAGTCAAATCATACAAATATCAGTTTTCTTATATACCCTCTATCATACAAAAATTTACATTTTTTGCTAGTAAAATAGAGACTTGTCAGTTGTTATGCTTACTCCTTTATTAATTTCTTAGACAATATTCTGTCCCTTGTGATGTGAAAGAATGATTTTATCTGTTCAGTGAAGCATTAAAAATAAGTGAATGTTGACAGCAGCTCTAACAAGTAGATCCTCTTGCATTTTGAAAACCTCTGTTATCTGGTCAAAATTTCTCTTCCATTTTCAATTTACATCAAAAATATAATAGATAAGAAATTATTAGAAAATTAATTAAGAACAGGATAGAACACATAGTCATACAAACTGCATCATGCACATATAATTTAAAACATATAGGTACTCCTGATCACAGTATTTGATAAAAGGCATGGGAAAATAATACATGAAGAGAGAGTAGCACAAGTATAAATCACAGAATGACAGGTACAGAATCATCCTGAATAAAATCTTTTCAAAGAAAGTGTTCTTTTTGTGTGGAACAGCTTCCCTGTCTCTAATTTATCAGTTCTGTACTACCTTTGGTGGAAAAGGATCAAGTCAGAGTATACTTAGGCAAACAGGACACAGAGAAGAATCAAGAACATACAGATCAGTTAGCCACACTTTGATCCTCATAAAGGTAATGAAAGAACTAACCTACAAACAGTTTCCAGGCTCACAAAGGACAGAATGGGACTGGGAGCAGTCAGCATGGATCCATCAAGGGGGATTCATGCTTGAGCAATGTGATAAGCTTCTATGATGAAATGCCTGGCACAGTAAATGCAGGGAGAGCAGTGGATATTGTCTAATTACTTAAATAAATCTTTTGACACTTTCATTCATAAGGTCTTCATGGAAAGGTTGATGAAATATGGGGTAGATGAGCAGACTTTAAGGTGGAATGAAAACTGTCTGCAAGACTAGAACCATAATTTGGCACAAAGTCTAGTTAAAGGTCAGTAACTTGAAGTGTGCCCCAGCGATCAACATTGACTCTGATGCTGTTCAAAATTTTCACTAATGAAGGGGTGCTAGCATGTCATTGAACATTAAGAACTTAAAGAATGTAGCTTGGGTTTGGTTTAGATGTTTTTCCTTATGAGAAAACTCACAGAACCATAACTCATTTGTTACCAGTTAAGAATTCTCTCATTGCTCCTCTGTGTATTGAATCCAACAATTAGGTTCACCACGGTCAGTTTTAAACACCACTCAATTCTAGATTCAGTTTGGTTCTTAGAATCAGCAGAGAGAAATAAATGTATCTCAGAGAATTTTTTTTTTGATCTGTTGCAAGTGTTTACATGAGGAGATGATCTGCATACAGTAGGTTCTCCTTTCTCTTTACTGTTTATAAGAAAAGGCAAAGAATACAGTTTAGATGGTTGTGCCAAGAAGTCCCTATCTCTGGTGAAGGAACATCAATCAAAATATTAAAGTATTTAAGTAATTCCTTTGGAAACTCATACAGATTCAATATTTAGAGTGTAATAGATAGTTTCAAAAAAGGAGTAATTTTCATGAGCTAAAAATAAAATGCACAAAAATGAAAATATGTAAGTTCTAGATTAACTGTCATAACTTTTACCACATCAAATGATACGTATCACCCATAGGTTGGAAAAATAGCCTGAAGAATAAACAAAAAATTACTTTCCACATGCATTTACTAGCATTAAAATAGTGAGATAATGAATTTACTATGCCTGTTAAAATTGTTAGTTTCAGTTTTGATATAGTCAGTTTTCAGAGTTCAAAAAATTGCAGTACAAAATTTTGAAGTTAAAATTGCAACCCCAAGACTCATTATCCTCTAAAAGACTTTTAATTTGCACTAAAATTAGACATACATATAAAGAAAACCCAGCAATATGTTAAAAATTAATATATTTTCATGATTGATGCACAATACAGATTAATAAGCAGCAAATCTTCCAAAACTTGCTTGATCTGGGTTCAGATAAAAGTGGAAATTAGGGAAGGCAGATTGAATATACTCTTTAAAAAGAATGATACATGCATCACAAGAAATATTACATGAAAGTTAATTGCAATTACCTCATACATTAAAACTAATTCACAGATTGAAAGCTGTTTGATGAACAGAAACAAAAGGAGAACAAAGCACAGCAGTATGTAAAATATGTATATGCAGTGCAATATTAATAACTATTAGAGTCTGTAAGAGGTAATAAGATGCCAATTAATATTTACAAATAATTTTAAACTGGAAAATACTGCAAATTATAAATACAGGGAATAGACAGAATATGTTGTCAGCTAACAAGAGGGAATATGTTGTCAGTTAACAAATTTAGTGTGCTCCCCCCGCTCCCACCCCACCAAAAAAAAGAAGGACAGACTATTTCAGACAGGTGGAATATATAATTAAAGGTATTGTTCTAAGAAAGCAGTTAGACTGTAAAGCCCCAGAATTACCATTGATTGCTAGTTATTCTACTGCCTTCAGATGGAAAACATGTAAATAAACAAAAGGCCCAGAACAGACTTGCTAGTGCTTAATTGCAGAAACAAAAATTACAGAATCTAAGTTACCAGGTTGGAAAAGGATACAGTCCCATTCTCAATATATCTGTTGTGACAGATGCAAATAAAATGCAATTGTGAGCAGTAAAGGAGTCTTCTTAGTCTAAAATAAGCTTTTATGAGATGAGAAAGGCAGTATGGCTTACCAAACCTAGTGAGAGAAATGTGTTGAGTGATAAATTTACAATTCATTCCAGGGAACAAATCAATTATATATTTATCAATATGAACTCTGGTTAGAGTACCAAACATATACTAGATTGGCCAGTCAGATATTGGTCTGAACTGAAAACAAAAAGTAAATGTTTCTCTTTATCCAAAATTCACTGAAAGAGAGATAGGGACTAATTAAACCTGAGCCCTCAAACTTCAACAGATCTTCCATCAATATAAAACTAGACCTCTCCAGAACTTACTAATGCTTATATAATTCTGACATGGACTTGAGCACAACCTTTGCATGGAGTTCAGTCCCAAACATAGATACCTTTGTTCCATTCCTTCAAATTTCCTATTAATTAATGGTTCCTTAATAATTACTTCTGCATCTGAACGGCATATGTATCTGTACGCTGAATGAAACCATATTAAAAAAAAGGATCTCCAGAGAAAGATTCTAATGACGATTGAACAAATCAAGGGGAGACTCAAGAAGTATTTGGTTTACACTTTTACCTTCAGAAAAAAAGAGGACCTGTTTTCTCCTATATTTCATGAACAAATATATACTTTTTAGCTAGTTCCAGCAATAAAGAGGTCATGCAGAAGTCCCATTGAGAAAAGATTTCCTTAAGAAGCTTATTACATGCAGTTAAACTGCAAACTTAAACACAAAAGCTGTGCAAGGCAAGAGCACAATCTGACTCCTCTTCCTTTACAGTAAATAATCCATATTGAACACAATGTTTTTAAAAGGGCCAGAAATCAGAGACATCAAATGTCACTCTTGTAAAATAAGACAAGAATATTTTTCAAGTACTTCTGTAGAATTTGGATGCACAATTCCAGTTCTTATTAGACCATATCAGGAAGGGTTAACTTCCATTCCTTATTTCCCACATACAAATTTTCATTTACATTATAGTCAGTCCAAATTCACTGAGTGAACGAGAATACTTGTGTTGGAAGCCTTTCCTTAGCTTGTATCATTTGCAAAAGCATTCAAAGATTAGATGGGAAAAATTTGCCCTTTTGGCTTCTTAAGAAAAAAAAATCTAATGTAAGTTAAATGAGAAGTTGTAGTCCTCTACATAACCTCTCCAAATAGAAAGCAATAATAGGTTTACTTGAGTGATACCTTGAAATAAAAACATTCAGAGAGATCTCATTAGATATAGACTTTCTTTGCCTTTAGTCCAGTACCTACAATTTTCCTTCAAGGTCAAACTGTAGGATGTTCGATCTGAAGAAAAATCACAGCTTTTCTTTCCACTAAATCCTGGTTTCCTGAAGCTCTGAAGTGCTATGTGAACACCAGGAGCTACATCATAAGTTCTGAGTTCATTTATGAGTCCAATTTAATGTCAGATGCTATCCTTGCAATGTTTAGTTTTAAGAAGTTTACTCGAATTAGGCAGTTGCCTGAGAGATTAGATACTATCACATGTAATTATATGAAAAAAACAAAATCAGTTTTAAATTAAGCTACCATAAATCTAGATAACAGATTTAGTAAAGGCTAATACTATGATAAGAGAACTTTGGGCTATTTTGTAAATGTAATCTAAAAACACAATATATGGCATCAGCTAAGGGTATTAAATTTTCTATACAGCTTCAGTGTCAATATTCTGCTAATGAAATGAGCAGATGCTTACTAACCTTACAATTTCCCCGGAAAGATTTTCTTCAGTAGCAGCAAGCTGTTAAATAGCACTACTTGGAGCCACCTGAAAATGCTGCAGACATCTTGAAAAACCTACCAAGAGAGCTTGCTTTTCACACTGGCATTAGCCTTTGGTAAATGCCAAACCTGCAAATGTGTAACTTCTGAGTGTGACCAACACACCCTTACACAGGCTCTAGAAATCAACAGTGATGTCAAGAAATGTATCTACTACATAAAAATAAGTAGAAGCTCAATGTTCAGACCTGATCTATACCCACATTTTCATTACATTCCCTCAAGATTTATGAACATAGAGACAACTACGAATGGTTTTGAGTAGCTTACTTCTTTTCTACAAGAGAGCTTCTGAATGTTGAGAGAATAATATATCCCCTAATGAAACATTATCTAGCTCTATATAAGGGACATTCATTGAAGTCGTGACTTGGTTTTGAATTGTATGTCACAACCATTTTGGAAGAACTTTGTTCTATCAATATAAGCAGAAATTTTTAAATTTTGAGTTATTGTGTTAGAAATTACTAGTGTAAGATTTCTTCATTCACAAAGTTATAAGTTAAAGCTATACTGTCAGAACAGTGTATTTACACTTAGTCTTGATTGTCTTAAAACTTTCTCTGAACATTTCGAAATTCCAATACTTAGAGACAAATATTGGAGGAAAAGGAAAATTGATCACTGGTTCATATAGTTTGTGCGTGGCACATACTGCTTTGAAGTCAAAATTCACACTGCAATATTTTAGAATCACTTTTATTTTAATCATATTGCATTCCAAGTTGCTATAGATATATTTTTGTATTATACTTTAAGATAATATTAATATTATACGCTCCACATAGTATTATAGAGAACATCTGTAGGAAAAAAGTCAGTTATTTGCTTTAATAGGAATTCCTTCTTTTTCAGTTTTTAAGCTTTGTTTGTGTTACACAAACATATCTTTTAACATTCTAGATGATCACTATCCAATTATATTATTTTTACAACCAAAAAGGGCTTTCAATCTGTCTCCAAACCAAGCAGTAATTTACAGAGATTCATGCTGGAAAAAGACTCATATTCTTGCCCAGCATGAATTCTCTTTCCAAGATACATTTAATTAATCATATGTTGCCTTTTTTATACCCTTGAACTGAACATTTTCATCTGAACATGATTTGAAAATAGAATTTTAGAGATTTCAGAGCAACAGATGCAGAATGTTTAATAAGGATACTCTTTTTACAATCTTTGAACAGTATTTCCAGAGACCTAGCAGCCTATGAGGGTTAAAATCTTGTTTAAATTTCATTTAATTTCTGAAAGGTTTTGCTTCTCTGAAGATTTAGAATTAATCATAATACATACTAAAAGAACACATAACCTTTAGTAACTAGAACAGATTAAACAACATTTGTAATTAATAAGCATTACCTCATTACTAAATGGCATCAGGGATGACTGTTTTATAGCCATACTAACATTGATGGAAAATGCTAAAATATCTAAATGTCAAACCATTTTCCTGAGATTTCAACCATTCTTCCGTTCTAATACATACAAATTGGTCAAGCTACAGCACTTAAATAGCACAAAGGTTATTGAAGGACTAGCAGGATCCCATTCTAACCTATTGTTTACCAGAGTCAAATATTCCTGATGTTAAAAAAATTTGCAAAGCTGTATTCAGCTATGAATAGCATATCTGAGCAACTATAGATACTATAGCTGAGAACAGTTTGTATAAATGTTTCTGGAGTATTCATGCAGATGAGTTTCATCTCCACTAAAAAAATAATCAGTGTACTGTTAAAATTCAAATGAAATGTAAATTTATAGAAACTACTCATAGTGGTTACATTTAATCCATTGTAACATTATTTTGAGGAGATATGAAATAATTCCTTCTTCCAAACCAAGAACAATTATTGAAAAAAAAAATTCCCAAAACTTTATAATTGGTCAATGATTCTTGATTTTTTATCTGATTGGTAAAGTTCATTAAGTTTTCAAAGCAATAGATAGTACAACATATCAACTGGATGGGTTCCTTCATTCATTACCCTCTGGCACAGTGCATAACACACTCAGCTTTCAAAGATCCTTAAAATTATCATTTATGTAGACTTATTAATACAGGGTATGATAATCATTCCAAAAGCCATCTCCTCCAGCCTGTCATTCTTTTCCAGACATCATCATTAGGATAGACTAGTATTCATCAAACCTCTGTGAACTTTAAATAAATTAAATCTCCTATTGAGATTATCAGATTCTGGCACATCTCCAATTTATCATAATCAAATACATTTAAGGTAAAATGACACCACAAATAGATGCATTTAAAGGACATATATATTTCTTGTCTACTATGAATACGCTTACAGAAAGAATTTGATAAAGGCTTCCTAGATATGAATATGATTTTTTTTCTTAAGCTAAATGCTTACAAATTTAAGCTGAAGTGGTCAGAACATCAGTCTGCCATTGTTAAAGAGTTTTTTGGACAGGCATATGGTGTGACTCTTGGGGATGGTTCTATGCAGGAAAAGGAGTTGGACTCAATGATCCTTGTGGGTCCCTTCCAACTCAGTGTATTCGGTGATTCTATGGGATCTGAGAATTTAACACTGTTGCAGCTCAGTATAGGTATTTTTTAACAGATTATATGTTTCCTAGGGAAGATAAAAGTGTATTAAGGACTTGTAATGAGACAGACTCCATATTTGGTATGCAAAATTCATCCTTTTTTGAAGAGTTATTTCATCTTTGTATTTTAAGTAAATGTAATATCAAAAGAGGATCTGATTTCCTTGAAAGCATCCATACAAGTCTACTGAGTACCTGTATTCTCATAGAATGTAATTTTACCATTTATTTCACGGTAAGAAACAGACATAAAATTTAAGCCTCATTAGGTTTTAGGATGTAGAAGTTTTTTTGCCTGCAATACATTAACTTTTTTTGACACAAGAATAAGAAACAAAATAGGCATAATCATTTCCAAATGTTAAATAATACTTAGTTAATCATTCTTGGTAATACATTGAAATACAACAAAACCCTGAGGGCAAAGTTAATGCTTTGCTGATTACAGCATATAGTTGATTTTTCATAACAGTATGAAGAAAACTGTTAGTGTTTAGCTGTTCCAGTCTACAGAAAAATAAATATATGATAAACTGCCTATGTTAAATTTGTTTGTGTTTCTATTCATTAAGATTCATGTGTCCTGTAAATTTTGTGACTATCACATTGCAATATTAATGTAAACTACATGAAATTTCACTGAGTTTCTAAGAGATTTATATATGTGTTTCAATATGGAGTAGCCTACCTACATATGCAACAGGAAACTTTATAACCTGAATGCTGTGACTGGTACTTGGGAGTGAAAGATAGATTGAAGAGATTTCACAGACAGAATCCAAACAAAAGTCTGCTTGAGAACCAAATGATAGTCTGTCTGGATAGGAAAGGTAATTATTTTCTTTCCCTCAAGAAATGAGATCAGGATTTTATAATTATGTAACACTGTTAGTATTGTATGTTACTTGAAGATGCCTGTTCCAATTTCTTGTGAATTCGAAACCAATCAGCTTTGCGTATATCACTTACCCAACTGAGGCCAGAATAATTTATTTACTAAAGATAAGGGCTTCAAAGAGCAGAATGTAGCCAACTGATAATCCTTTCAAGTTTATTTGCTCTTGTCTTGGGCCATGATGGCAAACAAATATGAATCAAAATGCTATAGAAATTAAGATCACATAAGCAAGTGAGGGAATATTTAGATTTTGGCAAAGAACCTAAGAGAAAATTTGTGATATGTCAGACAAAATAGGGAAGTGAATGTGTTAAGGGAAAATGGCAGAGCTGAAGGTGAAGTCTGGAAGCAGCCTGTAATACCTGCTCCTGTAATACCAAGTTTGTTTCTTTTATTTGTTCTTTTCCTTCACTGATTCAGTTGAAAAGTCAGTGACATAGAGGCTTGCTTTGAAATTTGTTTAACTGAGAGTGAACTGACCTAGATGAGTGCACGTGGGAGTCAAGCTTACACATGACATTTGAAAAGTACAGCTTTAAATAAATGTCAGTCATCCATATATCATCAAGGAGCTCCTCAAAGCCAAGTTTAGAGTAATTCATTACTCAAAGCTCCTTTGAAGGGTTCCAGGACAATTAAACAGTTCACAATATGCTTCATAGTGTGAATTTCCTGATAAGGCTAGTCTGAGATGTTTAGAAAAAACCTATTCCACCAAATATGGAAGAGGCATTGGAACGAATATTTTCCTCCAGCTTTTTGTTTGTTTACCTTAAACACATCTAAAAAAATCATGACTCAAACTTTCCTCTAACAATGTCTCCTAATCGCCTATCACTAAACCCCAAACTATTAATTCTACATGAATAAAAGTTATGGCAAGTCTTACAAACTCAACAGTCAGAATATTTCAAATTTAGGAGAAATAAGCCTCTGCAACAATAGGAAAGTCACAATGTAAACTGCAACCTTTATCTTAATAATGCAATGCTTATTTGAAAACAACAATTAAATAGTCCTTTACTGTTTAATAGAAGCAACAAAAACTGTCTAATTTACACCTTTATTTTTAGGCTTTTCACATTTTTCTATCCAATATGTTTTCTGATGCCTCACAGCAAAGAAGAGAATTTGACTAAATTTTAGTTTATTATACTATAAACCATTCTTAAATACATTTTTGAAGTTTTCCAATTTGAGGGTGATACATTTCTGAAGGACAAAAAGCAACACAAAACCACTTTCAGAGTCTACTTTATTCTCGAGCATTGATAAAATGTCTTAATATCATAGAGGTTATTATAGGAGATTTGTTTAAATTAGAACCCTTTCTCTTCACCACTTTTGAACATATAAATAGCTTATCTTGATGTAAAATCAATAAATGTTTCATTTCCACTTCTAATTACTTCTGGTCTTGCTTATAACAAATTCCCTTTAAAACAGGCCACCTGACAAATTTTCTATGTGAAGTCCTGCAGGATCCTGGCAAGGCAGGGATAAAAAAATGTTCTGTGAAAAACCCAGTCATGCAGTGAATATTGTGTCCGTGTCCATGATCCTGTGTGACTGAAACTGTTTATCAAGCTGTCCACAGTGAGTGTAATCATGTGAGAAGTGGTAACTCAACTGAATACATTAGGACTTCCAACTATAACTTTAAAGTTCACCTGTTACTGTCTAACTGTTGACACAAATTCTAATTAAAAGAAAGAGGTTTTTTCCATTAGATCTCCAATAATGTTAACTGATAACATACTTGAAAAACATTGTATTTTTTTCAATATAAAAAAAATAAAATTAGTACAGGGTAAGAGTTATATTTTGGGTCATACATTTTTATTGAGATTATCAATTTATTGCACTATTTTTTAATTTCTGGTTCTTTTGGGTATATTAAAACTGCGGTAATAAGACTAAGATTCTGTTTGAAGAAAGAAGTTGGAACTCATTTCTTTTAGACTTCATCCTTCCATACTCCATTATGAAGGAACAGCCTCTGCCTTTGTCCAATAGCTTATGGATTGCTTTTGCTTCTGCCCTACTTTGAAGGGCAGTGGTGTGTCTTCCTAGCAAGATACAATCAGCTGCATAAGAATATTGTAAGATTGGACAGGAATACTAATAACTTCATAGTGGTACTAAAGTCTGTACAAGGGCTACAAAGCCATGAAAGGCTGTGTGATGACACCACAATATCTGCATTTGAACATGGGATTTCCTTTTTCCATCATGGCTTCCAAGCACTGGTAATGCACAAATATTATTTGCCTATATTCTGCAAAAAAACACAGCAGAAGTTGTAGTACTAAGTCAAACCGATGCCAAAGATATGTCTACATTTAAGAGCTATGTGGGGTTCTTTTTTTTTTTTTCAATTTTCCTCTTACAAAATTACTGTATTACCCCAGAAATAGTACCAAGAGGAAAAATGTCTGTACAAATAGTTTGTAGCAAGAGAACTATTATGTCATCTTTCTTTGTTCATAGTATATCCATAAGTACTGTGGCAAAATCTGGAAGCCTGGGAAAGTGAATTTGCCCTTGCAAGTTCCTCAAGTATCTGCATTTACTTTACAGAACTGATAAGCCTATTGTTTTTCTTACTTGGGCACCTCCATCAGAAACATAAAATTTATCTGAGCTACATCCTGGCCTTTATCTTGTTCAGAAGGGTGCTTCTTTAACTGCAATTGCTGTATTGCTGTAGTGTATACCGATAATTTCAAAAAAGTGTCTGTGTAGGGGGACAGGGTAGGAATCCAGTATATCAACATAAATGTCTACATAAAGCTAGATGCCTGAATTTACATTCTGTCACTGTTGTTGTAACCACCACTCTCACCATAGTAAGGTTTACCCTACCTCTTTCATCTTTTGAACACCTCTCTAGGAACCAAGAACTGTATTGAATAGGGTCCTACCTTCAGTAAGAGGAAGTAGGACATCAAACCCACATATATACCCCTATCATTTAAACACACAGAGTAATGGTGAGATGAATCACACCAGCAGGACTACAGCTATAGGAAACCCTGCAAAAACTGCAGTGGAAACTACAAAGTGGGTAGTAACAGTGACCAGCATGAGCATCTGGTTATGTTAAACTGACCATGAGGATTGGCTAATTTACTCAACTGGCAAACCAGATACATTTCTTGCAATTCTCTTTTTGGTAAGTTCAGCTTATAAGTTTAATAATGATGATAATGAGGAAAAATACAGCAATGAGAAGTGAAAAAAATATTATCATGATTAATTATAAAGCAAACTTCTTTGATAATCTGTGACAACAAGCAAATGACAAAAATGTGATGAGAACAAGAAATTGAAAGTAAAGGTTGTGTGAAATGGTTGAAATAAATGTATGATATGATTTATCAAGTTGCTTAGCATATATAAAGGAAATTAGCTCCAAACTATGATGTTAAGTCTCTGAAGGATTATACTGCCTGTATATTGTTTATCTGCCCAAAAGGAAATAAAATATTTTCCTTTATCTATTTTGGTCAACTTGGCTGACCACCAGGCACTCACTAAGCCATTCTATCAATTCCCCTTCTTGACAGAAAAGGGGTAGAAAATTAAACTAAAGGTTCATGAGTCAAAAAAGCAGAGGGAGATAAACTTAACAATTACCATCCTGGGGAAAGTGGACAACTTGGAAGGAAATTAATTTAATTTATTTTCAGTTAATAGCGGGGTGGGATAGAGAGAAATAAATCAACTAAAATCACCTTTTCCCCACCTTATTTCTTCCCAGATTGAACTTTACTCCTGCTCTTCTGCCTCCTTCCCACAGGTAGCACAGAGGGATGGGGAATGGACTTGTGTCCACTCCATCACGTATTTTCTCTGATGTTCCTTCCTCCTCATACTCTTCCCCTGCTCCAGCATGGTGACCCGCAGGATACAGCCCTTCATGAGCTACTCCAGTGTGGGTCTTTCCCCCAGGCTACAGTTCTTCACAAACTGCTCCAGCATAGGGTGCAGTCCCTCAGGAACAGACTGACCTAGCATGGGTCTTCCACAGGGTCACAAGTCCTGCCAGAAAACCTAATCCTCAGAGGGGCTTCTCCCCATAGAACACAGATCTTGAAGGACCCCGCTTCAGCACAGGGTCTGCACAGGCTGTAGATTGCTTGAGGGTATATCCACCTGTTCTAGAGTGGTTCTCCAAGTGCTGCAGAGGAGCAACCTGATTCAACATAGTCTCCTCCAAGGGCTGCTGAAAGCAGCATGTTCTGGTGAGTGGAGCATCTGCTTGCCTTGCCTTCTCTCATATTGCATGTTTTTAAGGCTCTTTGTTTCACATCCTCACTCCTCTTCCTCACAGTATTGTTTTAATCCTTTTTAAAATGTTTTCCCAGAGGTAACATCAGCAGCATGGACAGGCTCAGATATGCCCTTCAATAAGACAACTGGAGCCAACTGGAATTGTCTGTGTCCAGCACAGCAGCACCTGCACTACCAAAGCGTCCCCACAGTCACCTAAGTGTGCACAGAACATAAACAAAGAATGGTGTCTCAGAAGTCAAAAGAAAAAACAGAACTAACCTTTGCTATGTTTTGCATTATATATTCCAAACAGAGCAGTGTTACAAGTCTGTGTCTGAAGAGGCTTGTGTTTAGTGAAGTTATCATCTCCTTCACTAGAAAGCACAAAGAACTAGGAGGTTAGTCCTGGAACTTAGATAAAGGAGGGTGAGTGCTGTGCTAGTGTATTCAATCCATCACTTTAATTTTTCATGCTGTCAGAAAACTGGGTAGGAAATATGTATATCAGCTGTTTTAATGCCATTGAATCATTCTCCTTCAGTTATTTCAGTTTTGGATCAGGACAATAGTTTTGAAGTGTGCCTCCTAATTGTCTTGTATGATTTCCACAGTGGACTGGGAATTTCAGGTAGGAAATTATCAAAATCCTTTTGGCCAAAAACGAAACCCCTGCATATATTCCAGGGACTCATGTAATGCACTCCAGTTTCTTAGTCCACCTCCTAGACCAAAGTGAACTGGGCCAAAGTAAATGCTCCTGAAATGCACAGATTGCCATTTTCTCATCTTCATCTCTTGGCTCCATTATCTGACAAAATTGTATTTCCCCACTTACTGATGTAGATGTGGTCCTTGTGACCATGAATCACGTATCTAAAGATAAGTGATAAACTATTACCATTATTAAAATGAGAAATTATATACAAACCTTTCATAAGAAATTCAGTAACTGCAGCATGTTGCCATAACATAATAATATTTATTTCTTACTCTCTGAACTATTAATATCATGCTATCTTAATCAACCAAAACAAGATTTGGGCTTTTATTAAAACAGCTGTTCAACACAGTTTCCTTCCACAGAAGCATACAAAGGGGAAATCTCCCTTACAGAATTATTAACACAATTATTGTCTCAATGAACAAATGAAAAATGATCATTTCAAATAGCAGTTTGTGTGAGAATATTACCTAAATTAATCACTATCTAGATTAATTTATTTCATAATTAGGAAGATCTTTTCTTCTGCATGAAAAAAGTGAGTCATTAATAGAGCAGACATTCATAAAGTCAGATGGCTTTGTTCAAGCATACAGCTTTGTAGATGTATAATCTTTACAAGTATAATTCAATTTCTTGATTTAATAGAAAACAGCAAGATGAATTTAGAGGAAAAAATCCCACAGAATCACAGATAATTCAGGTTGTAAAAGACCCCTATGATCACCAAGTGCAATAATTAACCTGATGCTACCAAGTCCACCACTAAACCATGCATTTAAGTCCTACATGTACACATCTTTTAAATACCTCCAGGTAAAGAGACTCAACCACTTCCCCGAGAATCTTGTTTTAAGCTTGGACACCCTTTCAGTGAAGAAATGTTTCCTAATATCCAATATAAACCTGCCCTGGCAGAACCTAAGACCTTTCCCTCTTGTCCTATTCAGACAGTTTATTTAAGCAGTGAAGAGTCCAAGCCATGAGCTGCCAGTTTCTCCAGGAGAATGCCATGCCAAAGGCTTTACTAAAGTCCAGGTAGACAACACCCACAGCCTTTCTCTTATCCACTACATGGGTCACCTTATCATACAAAGAGATCAGGTTGGTCAAGCAGGACCTGCCCTCCATAAATCGATGCTAGCTGGGCCTGATAGCTTGGTTGTCCTACACATATCATGCAGAGACAATCCAACTTCAGAAGGTGAATCAGGTGAAGTGTTCACGGTTATGAGCATCTCTAAGAAATAAGACACTTTATGTAGCCTGACTAAAAATGTCTGTTCTAAATTATACACCATGTTACAAATTAAAAAAAAAAAAAATACTAACCATCTGCCACTAGTGTTGCATGGATTGAAAATTTTAGTTCTCTGAGTAATTTGGATTTGACTGTTGCTTATTACTTTTTGATGCGAGAAATAAAAGCAGACATAAATAAGAAATGTTCAGAAACTTATGAGACTAGTATTTAAAAGTTTTATTCATAGACAGAAAGATGTTCAGCCTTTTTGAAAATGTAAATTACATTTTTTTCAGGATAAGCATCTTGCATTCTTAGTTACATTTCAATATTGCCTATGTATGTTATTTCATATATTAATTTAGTTTTATTTAAATGTTAAAGACCATACAAGTTTTTGAATTAAAAGAGAAAGTATCTCTGGAAAGGATGCCTTAGCATCCTATTATTGTGTATATATATGTATGTATGTTTATAATTTTTGTTTTCTGGATTATGATCTATTTAACGTTATAAATTAAAGCCATATGGCAAAATTTCAAATATATAAGAAATTTAATATTGTTATTTCAGTGATCCTCTCTCATCTGAACACTTAGTGACTTCTGAGTTTCCTCCAGAATGGTATTTTAAACCATACATCCTGTGGTGTCAGTATGTAAAAATCTAGACATTTAAACCTAGACAGTTGAAATGAATTCAGCTTGAATTCAAATGCCATCTTTTCATCTTGATATCATGTGAAGTATAAACTTTCCTATGAACACAGCTCAAAATGGGTTGCAGTATTTGAATCTTTAGCTGTAGGATATCAAACTGCTCAGTGATAATTGGGAGTCAGCGAGATGTAGAATGTCACAGAAATGCTTTCTCATTTGCTGTGCTTCATCTCTTGCAAACACTGTGCATCTGACCTGCTGTCATCAAATAGAAAAATAAATTACTAGTGTTATGTTAGATCAGGTTTTGCTTGGTTTTATAAAAATGGTTATAAATTTAATTTTGTCACATTCCATGGTAGTGGTTTCTAAGAAGCTGAAAAATTGCTTCAAAGAGATAATAAAAATGTGAGATTTCTTCAGTTTTGGTTTCAGAAAAGGGTGCTGAGTAATTTATAGGACAATCTTGTATTTCATCACATTTTATTGTTTAGTATCTGCTTCTGATATGGATGCTGAAAGACATTATTTTCCAATATGCATAAAAGAATCCCATTATATTGTTGTGCTCTGTCATGCTAATATCTCCACTAGCACCAGTCCAAAAAACAAACAAGTAACCAAATATTTTATTATCATAAATCTGTAAATTTTTAAAAGTTCTATAAAATAATCAGTAAAATGGATTTCATTTTTTAAACTCACTATCAAACATACAAACTAAAGGACAAATTAATGCATTTATAGTGTAATTATGCATTTGAAATTCAACTCAAGTGCCCTTTTTTACAGATTTGTCCTCCTTTTCTAAAGAGACAAGTGAAGAATTTTGGGAACTTTCATCATCATCAGATCTGATGTTTCAAACTAATATTTATAGAGGAAACCATCTTCCCATCACTTCTTTCCGATGTTATTACTTTAATCTATTTAAACAAATTACATTAAGTATCTGAGAAGAAATTGACAGTCTCATCAGCTTTTACTCTTTCTTTTTTTTTTTTTTTGACACGGAGATGAAAACTACAATTAGTGTAGTTTCTCGATAAAAGTCCAGAAAATTTGGATTCGTCTCTAAAACAGAAGAGAAAAGATTACGAGAAATTAGTTTCTATATATGTCCCAACACTGAGAGAGCACAATCTGGTCTCATGGTGAATCTCTCTTCTTTTCCACTGCAAACAATATACTTCTGTAGCAGAAGTCTAAACGTGCAAGGTAAAAATTGATTTGCTTGAGTTCAACAGTCAAAGAATCCAGTCCTTCACCATTTTCCTTTCCCATGTATTGTGCATTTTCCTTTGGGGTGACACAGCAGACAGGGCTTTTATTAAGGGCTGCTGAATCCTGAAGAGTGTTCACATTTGTAGATGAAGTGTGAGTAATAGTAAGACAAATTGCCTGGTGCATATTCAGTTTGACCTCTGTGACACTGTGCAGGCTAATTTTTACTCATTTGCTCATAACTTTACCTTTATTTAATGTTATGCAAGAACATAGCCTGAAACATACTAAGAGAATTGTCTGTACCTACACTTTTTCAACTCCATGCATAAAAATTGGACTTATCCTTACCCTGTAATTAGAATTTAAAAAAAAAAATCAAAATTTAAAGAAATGTAAAAGGAAAATAAGGAAAAACCCAACCCAGCCAAAGCTCAGGTATATATTTCTTTATTTCTCTGCACAAAACAGAAAAAAAAAAAAAAGGGAAAAAAAAGGAAAAAAAAGTGAAGAAATTGAGAGAACAGTACATTAGATTTTTATACTCTCTACAGAAGTCTAATACCAGTGTCTCCTAGAGATTTTGTGGTATAGTGGGGTGGTTTTTTCTGTGGGGTTTTTTTTTTTTGGGGTTTTTTTTTTGGGTTTTTTTCGTTGGTTTTTTTTTTCATTTGTTTGTTTGTTTGTTTTTGGTTTTTTTGTTTTTTGGGTTTTTTTAAATAGCAGTTCTTATAAGAAATTGCAATTGAGACCTATAATTTTTAAATTCAGACTGCTTTGAAATATGCAGATATTTTTGTGTCTTTACACACACCACAAACAAGGGAATATAGGCTACATAAAAGACCTGGGTCAGAAAATAAAGCAGAAATTAATTAGGTGGTAGACATTTGAGCTGTGTTCTAAAAAGTCATGATCTAGAATCTAAGCATCTCATATGATGGAGGAATGCTTTTAAGCCTCTGCTTATGAACATTTCTAAACCTGCCACTGCATAAGCAAATCTCCTTTTAGTAGACAAACCCAGTTATAAAGTAGAAACCAGATGAAATTCTATTTCCATCTGCCAGTCCACTGTGGTTGGCATTTTGAAAGTGCTCTTCAGGACTAGCTGGCAATACATAATCTCCATAGCAAAATGCACATGTAATTTTCAAGTTCAGTTTGAGGAGAAGAAATCTCCAGTAAGAGCTAAAAGAAAAAAGATTGCAGCAGTGATTCAATAAGTAGAAAATCTTATTAATAAGCAGGATTCTCATAGCCAAGCCCTAGCCAAACCTTCATCTTCCACCAGTCAAGGAGTTCTCATGTGGGCCTACAGTTNATAATAATAATAATAATAATAATAATAATAATAATAATAATAATAATAATAATAATAATAAAGAATGACAGCTATCCCAGACAAAATTTGCTTATAGATTTGTATTACCTTCATTCAGAAACAGTGCAGTAAACTTAGGCTGGTCAAGGATCACATGGATAGCAACTGTCTTTGGAAAAAAAACCTGAGGAATCTTTTATTCTGAGGATTATTAGGCTTTTAATATCTTTAGGAATAGTACCTTAGTAGTACCCTAGTGAATAACCTGTAACTCATGCATTGATTTCCATAATTATTTCATAGTTGATTTATATACTCAATTTTTAACCTATCTGAGTTAACCCCAAGGATGTAGTGAGGATGAAGGACAAATGAAAAAAGCAAAAAAGAAAGCACAACTGGGATCTATTTGCTTGTTAATGTGTCCCATTTTTCCTCCAAGGACAATAGTAACATTTTCTTTCACAGATCTGGAAAGGAACTAAGTCCATTAAGTCTCAAAAGATTTTATCTAAGAAAGGGACATCACATATAAGGATTGGATAAGTCAAATTTGCCACCAAGATGCCTGATTGAGTGGATTCTAAAAGAGATTAATTTCTGGCAGAAAGACTGGAATGCACACTGAGACAGACTGAGTAATATGACTGAAAAAAATGTTAATCAAGAAAAAAATGAAGATTTAGATGTGAGAAAAAATGCATGAGAGCTTTTAAAAATGTTTAAAGTGTTTGGAAGGGAATAAATAATGGTTTAGGCTATTTAAACTAAATTTGAAAGGGAGTTCCTTTTTCTCTGAATTATTCTGACCACTGAGTGTGGAACCTCAGTGAAAGGAAAAGATATTAATGTCAGATAGCTTATTTCTTTGTCCTCTCCAGTGCAAGAAATGATGACTTCAGTGTTATTACTGTCAGTGTTACCTGTCTGCAAACACAGTCATAGAATCATCATGGAATCTTAGAATGGCTGGGTTGGAATAGTTCCAGCTGGAACTAGGTTGGAACCTAGTTCCAATTCCCCTTCTCTAGACAGGGACACCTTTCTGTAGACAGGTGGCTCAGAAACAATGCCACTTGGTTTGGAACGTGTCCAGAGATGGGGTAGATGGGTGCTTTAGAACTTGCTTATTTTGGGTTATTCATCCACTATGCACTTGGCCTATTGGAAATCAGGTTCAACATGTGTGACCTGAGTTCTTTACCCACCTTAGGTTTGCACTTCCTCTTTTCACTATTTAAGCTTATCATTTATACTGCGACTGTACCTTTCTCATTGCTTGATTAGTTTGTTTTGTGAACACCTGACTGTGAAAACCTCAGTTTAATGACTAGGTAATTTAAACAGCAGAAAAAAAAATCATATAGTTTTGAACCTGAACAATAACACTGGAAGCTTGTATACACAGAACAGGAAATGAATTCACATTATGCAAGTTGTTTATAAACAACTTGGATTTTGAAGAGTAATCTAATGGCCTGTTAGGCAAGGATATTCAAGGAAAAAATATCCAAACCATTCAACAAATAGTAACTATATAGCACAATGTAAAAAATGAAATATAGAGAAGTAAATGTGTTTTGACAGCCTAAATGACTTTACTCTTTCTTCAAAAAATGCTGTTTTCTTCCTATTTAAGGCTTTCCTGAGAGAAAAAATGTCCTTGTTGCATATTCCTTTTTAAACATCCTGTAAAGCCATTATGACACCCGCAGTAGAACAATTTGATTGGTTCATACCCACACAGACAGAACCATGGTGCTGTAAATTTTAGAGCTGCCAAACTGCCCATGTACACTATGCTGGAATTGCCTGTGATCTTCTATTATTTTTCTTTAAATATTTTATGCTTGTGACACAAATCCAATATTGCTTGCATGGCTGGATGATGTTTTCAGATTCCAAGGTCATTTGCTGCGACCAAGGATCATGAACCCCATAAAAATAAAACCCCGAACCATTTTCTAGCTCTGTTCCAGTTATATGCTATTATATGAAAAAAGGGCCTCTTTCTCAAACATAATCTGAAGGTTCTGACATGAGCAGGGAAAATGTCAACAAATGAATGAAATGGAAACAGTCAGATAATCCTGAATTCTTGCTCCCTTTGGTAAAGCTTTTAACATTTCTGTCTGTCACATGATTGTGAAAATCTAAAGGTCAGCAAGTGACTGTTTAGCTTTCTATACAGGACCCAAAAATCACCTCCTTCACATGCCAATTTTCATTTCTTTCACTCCAAGCTATGTTTTAATAAATCTCTACCACACAATACCCTCTTATTCCAAATATTAAATAAATAGTTCAATCTTATAAGATGCCAGCCATCAGAAAACAATTTTAACCCATGAACCCGAGTATAAATCTTGGCCTAATTTTCCATCTTCAAGACACACTTGGAAATAGATTCCAAGACTCACAAAATGGTTGATATTACAAGGGACCACTGGAGGTCATCTGGTCCCACTGCCTGCTCAAAAACCTAAAGCTCAGTAGCCAGGACCATTTTCAAATGGTCTTTGAATATCTCCAAGTATGGAGACTTCACAACCTCTCTGGGCTGTCTGTGCCAGGGCTCAGACATTATTACAGTAGAAAAAAGTACCTGATGTTCCTTAGGAAACTTGTGTGTTTCAGTTTGTGCCCATTGTCTTTTTTTCTGTTAGTGGGAACTGCTTAAAAGATGCTGACTTCATCCTCCTTTCATGTATTTATATACATTGATAAGATCTCCTCACAAGCCTTCTCTTCTGGCTGAAGTGTCCTAGAGCTCTCAGCCTTTCTTCATAGGAGAGATGCTCCTGTCCCCTAATCATCTTTGTGTGCCTTTGTTGGACTCTGCAGTGTCCATGCCTCTCTTGTACTGAGGGGCCCTGAGCTGGACACTGTGACCTCACTAGAGCAGAGAAGAGTGGAAGGATCATCTCCCTTGACTAATGCCAGTATTTGTCTAATACATCCCAGAATACCACTGACCTTTTTGTCAAGGGCACAGCATTGGCCTTGTTCGGCCTACTGTCCATCAGGGCTTCAAAGTGCAAATTTACTTTCCAGCTAGTTGGTCACCAGCTTATACATATGCAAGGGGCTGGTCCTTCCTGAGTGCAGTACTTTGTACCTTCTCATGTTGAACCTAGTAAGCCTCCTGTTAGCCCATTTCTTCAGCCTGCTGAAGTTCTGGACAGTCATAAGAATCTCTCATGTATGAGGCATTCATCTCCAGTTTTGTGTCATTAGTAAACTAGTTGAGGGGTCACTTTGCCCCATCATCCAACTCCCTGATAAAGATTTAAAAGAGGATTTACCCTTGGGGTACACCATTTGATTAGCTGTCTCCAACTAGACTTGCTACTGATCACCACTGTCTGGGCACAGCTAGTTTTCAATCTACCATGAGGTTCTGCTTCTGCAGTCACTATTTCCTCCGCTTCTCCATGAAGACCATGTCAAAAACCTTTCTTAATTCAAGGTGGACAATAATCAGTGTTCTTCCCTCCTCTATCAAGGTAGTCATTTCATGCTCAAAGGTTATCAGGCTCAAAGGTGTACTGAATTCATAAACAAAAGTGTTTGCATCTGGCTGCAGCAGGAGTAAAATCCTGGGGAAGAGGTCAGGGGTTTTGCTTTCTAAGACATTGACAGTTCCATCAGGGACCAAACCCCAGAGGATTTGGTGGGGGCTTTGTAAAATATATTTAAGAAAGGTCAGAAAACACTGGGTACAAAGGCAGAGGGAAAAAAAACAAAACAAGGAGAAAACCAAGACAGAGCAGGAGGAGGCTGCATGGTAGGCATACCTTCCAAAGGCACAGTAACTCATGGGGGAGACAACACTGGAACACCCCAAAGAGAGTAAGTCCTGTGGAGCACGTGTGTTGGAACATAAGAAAAGAATGGGAAGGAAAGAGATGTCAAGAGAAGCTGCTACATCCTAATTGCAACCCTCACCAGCCACCCCAGTGCCACCTGAACTGGAGTTACTGAATCAACTGAGTGCAATCCGTGAAGACAACAGGGTGCAGAGGACAGATGCCTGGAGCAAAGTTGAGACTTTTGTGTTATTTATCAAATCTATTCTTTAGGTATAAAAGGTGTACATGCATTTTCCTATTTCTGGGGTTTTTAGGGGATTTTTGGTTTTTATTTGTTTTTTCCCCTCCAATATTCAAATCAGTAATTATCGATTTTAATTTGCAAATAGTTAATTTCTGTATGTTGTCTGTTTTGCCCACTACAGCAACTGGTAAGTGATCTGCTTGTCTTATTCTTCACTCTTCTTTTTCTTATTTTTCTACCTGCTGAACTGCTTATTTATTCCAATTAACTAGCGTACAGTGGTTTTTTTAAACTCTTTTATGGAAGACTTGGAGCACTTTATAAAAGATCAGTGTGATTACTCCAATCTGCTCATCTCAGTGTGCATCACTACACTTACATGGTATGAGACTCAAGTACCATCATATAGTATGTAATTGAAGTAATTGAACTCTATCTTTATACCACTTAATATATTTTTCTTCACTAATGCATGTTTATTAATCAGCAGCACAAAAAACTTCAGTTTTTTAATCTCAGCAGTTTCAGGAACAATTTGTAGCTCAGAGTTGTAGAATTATTACAATGTATTCTTTGAGAGAAAAATATGAACTAAAGGATTTCACATAATACATTCAAAGGCATGGTATTGTATGTATTAAAGCTTACAAAATGGAACATAATTCTTTATCATGTAATAGCAATATAAATAATGATCTGATAAATTTTCAGAAGAATCACCTTCAAAAAATGGTTAGCAATTTTAAGTAATTGATCAATTCTTATGGGAAATCCTAATGATATCATGAAACATGACAGAACTTTGTAGGTGGTTATTTAATCACTATCATCTACAGGTGAAATTTTATAGTGAAGGAGATGTGGTAGAAGAGAGGAGCTAGAAATCAATGACTGGATTTTTCAATATCTTTGGCCAAGGGTTTGAAAGATGTTCAGTCCTATAAATTAGACAACACCTAATGTGACAAAAAAACACTAAAGTAAAAATTGTGTAGAAATAAGTAGCTTAGAAGCAAACATTCATTTTTCTGGCTGTTTCTATTGAGCCAAATTGCTCAGTGCTATAAGCTTGGCCTACAGTGGATCTAGCAATAGGCTAAAGGTACCATGTAATCCAAAAATTACACACCAGAAGGGCTCAGTACCCTGCTCCTAATCTTTTGCTTTAGCTACCACAACCCATAAAGTACTCCACTTTCCATTCTCTCCCCAAATATTCTGACAAAGTGCTTTAATTTTTCTTACTTATCTAATCACTCGGCAGTTACCCTGTTAATATTTCTGCCAAGAATTTCCAGTAGAAACAGACTTTTATGATGTATTATTATCCTCTGCTAGGCCCCTTTTCATGTGCCATTTTAAAGACTCCTGCCATGCAGAGTGGCTGCCTGCCATCTGTTTGCAGGCAGGAAGAAAGCATTTAATAATTCATAGTCTGGATGACAAATAATGTTTGACATTTTCCTCTGATTGCAATATACTTAAGAAAATATTTTGTCTGTAGAAATGGTTCTATCATTTAATGGGTAGGAGAGTTTTACTTGTCACTCAAATAATCCAGAGGCAAGAAGATAAATGGAAAATAAGCTTTTCTAAAGCTGTTGTGGGGGTTTTTAGCATCAACAGGGCTATTAATCTACTAGCAGCAAATATTTCCAATTAATAACTCAATCAAACTTCATATAAATTAGAAGAGGCCTAATGATATGCTATGGTCAAGCTCAAATATACAGATATTCAGCACAATGAAGAGTTCATTTTCATTAACTGAGAAAAATAAATCTGATTTTTTTTTTTTAGCAGTAGACTTGAATAGAAAAAAGACTAAATGGAGAACAATTTAAGTGAAAATAGTATTTTTCAAATTTAAGCCTGTGGAAATGAATCCGAATATATCGATTTCAGTAATTTTTCAGATCTATGCATAAATCACATCTTCCAGTGGCTGTCAAATAATTGTGAAAATTTAAAAAGCCTGATAATGCAAAAAGATTCTTGATGGCATAAAAGGTGAGATTTAGCTATAGGACATAATCAACTACATCCCATTATTTGCCTGACTTATTATTTTTTTTCCTGTTGCCATTAAAATTCACATTTACAAATGTTTGTTTAAAAGTATTTCTCTAGATCTTCTGAGGATCTGTGTTTCTTACCAAGAGGCAAACTGACTTGAAATAGGTACAGTAAATTGTTCCAAGCCTTCCTCTTTTGATTTTAAGTTCAAAAGTCACTTGTCTTTATAGAGAAAAGAAATATTTTTCATACTCACCATTAAAAATAAAATCTTCATATATAGTAGTCCTTAAATTGATTATCTTTCCTGTCTTGAAATGTATATTCCTATTATTTGAAAGAAAATAGGGAAAAAAAGACAAATTGTATGCAAGTAAAACACATCACACAGTCAGCTAACATATAGAAAATTAAAAGTTCATTTGTTATATTTTGTATTTAATTTATGACTAGATTTTAAGTGGGATAGAAGATAGTAATAAACTAATAAATACATAAAAAAAAACCCCAAAGAATATTAACTCTGAGTAAAAATGGATAAGAGACTCACAGATTTTCAAAAAAAGGCAGGGACTAAAAAATCATCAAGGAGGACAAGATTTTAACTTGTCAAACTCAACCCTTGCACGTGCTTTCAAACCTTTTACTTAAAGATTAGGTGAGGTGTTTAAGTGCTTTCGGATAGATTGGCTACTAAACGCTGCTATAATCTTCCACTGTCATTTCTGTTAGTAGCATCTCAGGGGTTTTTCTCAAAAGGTGAGCATAATCCAAAGTTGTTTCTGGGTATTTCCTATGTTCTTCTTACAAAATCATTATTACCAGGTAAATACAGCTGACTTTCTTTAGACTGCTCTAAGATTATTATAAATTTCTTGCTTAATAATCATACTTAGGTGAGCTTTTCTTTTAAACCTCATAGTGAAATAATATTCGTAGAAGTTCTGAAATAGTTTATTATTTCTGGCAAAAAGACTATTGAAACTGTGAAACTGTACATAAGCAAAGTTATAAGGAAATTAATATACTGCTTTGTATTGAAATATACCATTAAAAATTCTATTTTAAAGAAATCATATTTATTTGCCTGTCAGGTTTTCCAGACAATATCAGCACACCTGAATGTTTTACTTTTTAGTAGCTTTGCATTTAAACATTTTTATTTATAATATCACTATTTGACATGTCTGCTGAAACACCTAAAATTCTAATTGCTTTTCAGTTTAAATCAGAATCTATTTCTATGGCACAATTTTGTCTGTGTAATCTAAATTATGTCAGCTAAATTTCAGTGTTTATGGCCATATCATCTACAATGACAATTATTCAGAGTAGGACAGCAGACATGAGTTTGCATAAAGACAGAATAAATAGTAAGAGAAAAATTTATTTTTTTTTGCTGCTGGATGATCATGGGGAAAAATATTTAGCCATAAATCAAAGGACAGGGTTTTTTTATGGACAGGTAAGTGATATATCATCTTCTTGCTGGAAAAACTTTTAAATTACCAAAAGTCAATTGTCTTCCACATAGCTTGAAAAAGACAACTCACTAGATTAGAAAGAAAGAAAACAAACAAACAAACAAAATAAAATTAAAAAAAAAAAAAGAAAAAAAAACCCAAACACATTTCTAGGAAAAAGGGCAGATGAACAATTTTTTGTTTGCTTTGAAGTTATTGTTACTAATTTTATCTGGGTCATGCAAAGAAATAAATTTAAGGAGAAGAACTGCAAGTTTCCTCATTCTCTGCATCATCCAAGGCACTTCATTTTGAAGTCAAAAACGATTGCATTTTAGGAATACAAACTAGATGTTAAATGTTCAAGATTAACAAGATTTCCTTTCTTCGAAGTTTTTGAGGGCTTTTCTGTTCTTTGGGGGATTTGCCTTTCATTTTGAAGCAGCCTGCTCAGAATGCATTTCCAAAGCTGGAAATGTGATAACAAAGTTAACTGAGTAGAATCCATTTTTGAAATCCCATTAACCCACCTCCGTTCCTTATATTCCTCACTGAAAGCATGTATAGTTTCTTGTATTTTAATTGCATCATATTCCATTCCAGTGGATTTAAATATTGTTTCCTAACAAACTTTCTGTTTTATGGACCTTAACTAAAACCTGAATTCTTAATGGTACCATTAATTCTAATTTTCATTAGGAAGTTTCAGATGCGGATATGACAGGCATATACTAAGTTTAGTTTCCTTCTAAAGAAGTAGATATAAAATTTGTTTTATTTTCATTTAATACAAAAGCACATTATAGTTTCCTTTACGTTTCATGGGTTTCTATGTTGTCCAACAATATTAACAAATATTTAAGTATCAAAAATATCCCAGCTTGCTGAGCACACAAAAAGTTAGTTTGAACTGACCTTGATTTCTTTGTCTCCTCAACCTTATCTTCTGTATCAATCATACACTGTCATTTCTTTTTCCTTCCAGTCTTTATATCCCAGTCCATCATATTTACCCTGGCACTAATCACTACTAACCTGTAGTTTTCTGGGATTGCTAATATTTTTTATGTGCTTTACAATGATACTTTTCCACCCTTCTTTTATATAAATTGTACTAATCTATATTGATATCCCAGTTATAAGAATCTTCTCACCGGGTTTCAGTTATGCCTGCAAGATCAAAACCACCATCATTTAGAAATCTTTTTTTTTCAGTTTTCTTTGCTTGTCTCTCATTCTTCTAGAATTGTGTAAAGGCACTCTAATACAGATGTCTTTTTATTCTTCAAGATTCATTCTTTTGGCAAGTGCACCTTCTGATTTATTACTGTGGTACTAAAGGTGCCAAAAGCATAGCAGAACTCAGAGGAGTAGATTTTTATAACAGATAATATCTGAGAGATAATAAAATCTCCAGTTTTGTAATGCACAGAACAACCCCTACAAACCTTCTTGCTTCAGGGTTTAATCAGATGCTAGCTACATCTTTTTAGATATAAAATTCCCTTAACATAGAAGTTCTTATTAGGGAATGAAAAATTCAGTATTGCTCCTAATAAAAACTGTGGGATATAAGGTGTGGGAATACCTTAACACTTGTGAAGCTAAGATCTCTTTGGATCCCTAAGCAGGTACCTATTTTTAAGGATGCTCACCTACAAGTCCTGTTCTGAAGTTATTCAGTAAAATTAACTGACAACATTGTAAGTTATGTTGTGATGTGTAAATAAGAGGAATTTGAAACTGGAATTTTTCTTCTCAAAAATATTTTTGGTAGCATTGTTGATGCTCCATGTGCAAGAATCAGTATTTAACAGTAAAAGATAGGAAAAAAAAGGCAAGATGGAAATCCAAATTCTACATTAATAGAAGTTACTCTTGAATAACAATAAAATTGATTCTGCTCAGTGATATGGAAAAAACTCTTGTTTCTTTATATTCACTCTTTTTTTTTGCTTTGCCCACAGATTTCATTTTTTTTCTCAGGTACAGTGTGGGAGTCAATTCATTAAAACATGGGTACTTATATCCATATCCTGTCTCTCTCTGCCATTTTTGCTTCCATATAAGTAAACTATTTTTGTATTTAGAGCTTTCATTCACTGTAGATTTTTTGCATCTTACTGTGGATGCCATTTTTGTCAAAAGTACTTTTCAGCTGATAGTTGTGGTTTGTTTCATAGTAAATTAACTTTCATAGTAGCCATTCAAACAAGAAAATTCTTTTCTCTATAAAGTTTATTTCATTTACATTCTTTATTACATGTACACTCACTTCATTTACAGACCAATGTGTCAGAGATAACAGTAAAATATTTTTAGTATAAACCTAGGCTTATTTTTGTCCAAGTGTTTGGGCATTTCTACATTATTCCTAAATGTCTTAAAATTCTGAACCAGAATTTTCAATTTAAGATGCATTTGAACCTGTAAATTGCTGGGGGTTTATGTTACATACAGATAAGAGGACCCATTTTCACCTTCCCTTACTAAACTGTCTTGCACATCTTTCTACTGAATAGACAGTGGTGTGTGGTAATTCATCATCCTGTATGAGATAGAAGTCAGTGCTGCCCTTTTCATTTTCCAAATATCATATGGGTCACTCTTTCCTAAACAGAGACAGAAGACCAAATCTTAGACATACGCTATGTATACATAGAAAATAAATGAACAGATATGATTTTAAAAGTCATCTATGAATACGAGCTCTGGAAAACCAGGATAAGTCAAGCAAAATTCTTTTCTGAACACAGGGAGATGTTATGGTAGCTAAGCTGATAATTTTGTTAGCTTTAGTTAGTTATCAAAGGTGAAAGGTGATAGAACAGATGAAATGCATATATGAATGGGTAGGTTAAATTAGTAGTAGTAGTAGTAGTAATAATAATAATAATAATAATAATAAATAACAATAACAATAATAACAACAACAACAATAATAACAATCATCATCATCATCATCATCATCCAAAGTGCACAAAGTGATGATGACATTTCTGCAGTACTTTAGGAGCGATAAAACTTCCAACTATGTGCCTATGACTCTGAATACATAGATATCCATATGGACACACTTGCCTACCTTCTCACTTGGATTAATCCTGCTGATAAATTACCAAATGCAAATTGACTCCTATAGAAAATAATTACTAAGGTTAATGCCTCCCTGTGGCCCAGGTTTCGGATATTACTAGGAAACTTCCTAGCATGGTTTGGACTTCACATTATTTCCCATTATTTCTCTTCCATGTGGATGGTGATGAAGTTACAGTGTCCAAGGGCAATCAAGACACTTTAGTGCCTTGGGAGGGTTGGTAAGCCAATCTGGAGAACAAGTAATTTTTTCCTCTCTCCTTCTAGTTGCATACAGTGACATGTGAAGAAACAGATTAACTCAGTCTATTAATGACTCCATGGCTGGTGTCACCACCACAGTTTTGGGGTTTTTCAGTAATGGGATGGTACCAGGCCTGCTGACATTCAATTGGATTCACTTTTCTCAAAGGGCAAAGAGGGTTTTTGACAGAGCTTTAAGCTAGACTTGAAGTGGGAAGGGAATAATATCAGTCTTGTCAGTGGTTAATGCAAATTAAGACATTGACCCAAATGGCTTTGCTTTCTTTTGCTACACTTACACGTAGATATCTTACAGTTAGTTATTACAGTAAGTTATTTTCATTTTTTGTTTATTTCTTTCTTAAGGAATCTGCTAAATATAGTGGGAAATATAAACTAATTTGAAATGGGTTTTTTAACCCATAATACACAGTGAAATCCACTTTCTGTGTGTTTCCAGTGCTAGAAATTAGAGAAATACAGTGATCATCCATCTTGTGATATATGTTTGTTCACCAAGTTCCTATAAACAACAAAAGGCTGACATTGTCTTTGCTCCAGTCAGCAACAGCAGAATTGATTTCAGTGTTTATGCCCACTGATATTTTGCAGGTGATGATATTAGTGATCTATGGTATGGCAAAAAAAAGAAAAAAAGAATTTGAGTCCTTTCTTGAAATAAAATAAATAAATAAAGATAGATAGATAGATAAATACATTACTAGCACCACAAAAAAACCCCAAGAAAGCAACAGCAAACTATTATTGACTGTTTTAGGTATCACTTTTTATCACTCTATAAAAATGTACAGTCTGTCAGAAATGAAATAATAACCTCTCTCTCTGAGAGAAAACTTTTTTCCTGTTTTTCTTTTTCTTGCCATTCAACATTTTCATCTGGAATAGTCTGCACTTGACTAATTTTGCAGTCATTCTTAGGATCATAACCTTTAATTTAATCTGCATTTTGCTCTGCTGAGTTCAAATCATATAGAGAAGAGCTCAAGCATTGAAAATAATACATTTTCATAAAACACTTAAATCTTTCCAGCACCAAGAACTCTGCATCGCTTTTTACAAATAATTCTGATCAAGTCTACTAAAAAGGATTAAAAAATTAACTGCTTCTGCCAAGAAAGCAACTAATAAAATTCTTCTCTTTTACTACCTGTAAAAAGCTTTGTGCATACACATCAGAGATAATCATCATTCACTAATTTCAGTTGTGTTGTATTTTAGTTGATTTCAGGCATTAAATAAGAAAATATCACAGAATCAGAACCATAGAACAATCAAGCTGTGACCACCTCAGGAGGTCTCTAACCCACCTTCCTGCTCCTAACAAACTTAACTCTAAGGTCACACAAACAGCTCTGGGCTTGATTTAGTTGGATTTTGAAAAACTCTGGGGATAGAAACTGTATGTCCTCTCCCAGGAGCCTGTTTCACTGCTTGACTCTCTTCATTGTTGCATTAAGAGCATGGAAATTTAGAAGAAAATTTAGAAGAAAAGAAGACTGCTCTTGCAATCCAGCTGATCCTGGAGTGATCAGAGAGGGCTGGGTGTGGCTGAGCTTAATTTCTTATTATATCTGATTTAACACTAGAAGTCTGGTGAAGTTTAAAAGGACTTGCATGAGAACAGATGCACAAATAATGCAATTTACCAATCCAGCCCTACAGGTCTGGTCACATTCAATAAGGACTTTGCACAATCCAGACTCACGAATTTGAAGCCACAGGAAAGCAGATTCAAGATTACTAATGGTAAATGTACTAACTACAGAGAGTTAACATGTGTTGTGACATAAAGTATAGCAAGAGAGATTCTAATAACACTCTGTATGTTTAAATGAATATTCCTGGGTGTGCTCCTATGTAGTTGGAGGTGCAAATCTCATCTAAGGGATTCCTTCAGGGGAAAGGAAGTGACAGAGTCCATTGACTGATCCTGAACAGACAGAGATGTTTTCCCCTTTCTGTCCTTTCTGCCCTGAAGCTCTCCTTTTATTGTACAAATTTTGGCATATCCCAATGTGACTGAGCAATCACATGTTATGGTGGGATTTAGTGACTTTGGTGACACATTATGCATCCCATTCTCTCCTTCATTTGCATCCCAAGGGTTTGTGTAAATTAAGATTGTGAATATGTGCTAGTTAGAAAAACTGTAAGTAAGCTCTCCACTATCAATCCCTGATACAGGGGTTCTTTCTAATCTCACAGAAATTCAGCATCTATGGTTTACAAACTTAAAAAAAAGAATACTGGTCCTATTTAAAATTGTTCCCATTATCAATCTATTATCAATATTTTTTATCAATTCACAAAAACACAAATGGGAAGGAGAGTTAGTGTGGGGTGGTTACAGGAGAGCATTACCTGTAAAATCCCACAGATTTAACTGAACATAGTCCTGCCATTAAGTATTGCAGGAAGTAAAGGTTCTGGATGATGAGAGGAGAGATATGATGCACAGAAAGTTGAATACTGACATTACTTGTCACAGAGGTAGTGGGGGAGTTTAGTTTAATTGCTTATTATCTGTTGAGGTGACTAAGTTTTCAACTATTTCTTCTCAGGAATTATCATCTTTCAGAAGACATTCCAACCCTTCATAGTCACGGAATTTTAATGGTTGACTGTGCCTTAAATTATCATTCCCAGCAATATCTGTAATTCAAGGTGAAGCACAGATGTAATTTCCAAATAACATTCAGATGTATATAGTCATTAAAATATTTTAGCAGTATAGTTTATAATTTTAAGCCATCCAGAATCCTTATAGGCTTTTTTAATTGTTCATGTGCACTTCGGGCAGCCATTGGTTAAGGAAGCAAATAAGCTGTTTGGGTATCTTAAAAAAGCAATGGAAGATGATATAGAGAACATTATTTTAATATTGCTTTACATTTTTTAAAGCAGCTAAGCACCACACTTAACTTTGTAAATGCTTATGCTTTCTGCACAGCCACTAGTTAAAATAGTAAATATGATACCTTTTCCCTGTAGAAAGCAACAGCACAAGTACATCACACTTTGTATGCTGTCGTGCTACCTAATCCATGAAAGTAAATAACTGCTCACACTTATCCATGGTATTTATTCACTGAAGCGACTTGGAATCTCGTTCACCTTTCTTTACCCCTGAAGCACTACCTGTGAATTATTGGTCTTTGACAAAAGAAGAGATGTCTGAATTAATGCAATCCTCCTTAAGTATTTTTAAGTATTTAATAAACATGTTTTTTCAACTAAAAAGGGGGGCGGGAGGGGGGAATCACGTTGTTTCATGTAGTTTCATTTGGGTGTTTGCATAGTTCTAGTCTTGGACAGAATTTCTGGGAAAATAAGTTGCTAGCAACATTGGCTGCAGTGAGGCTAGGATAGTACAATTCAGAATACCGAGAGATCACAACAAAAAGCAAGATACTAACCCTGTGCTCCAAGAGAAAACATTTCCCCATTTCAGAGATTAGTTTGCAAGTATTAGGGAGCAACAAGGATTGGCTACACGAGGGAAGTTGAGTCAGAAAATCTGTGTGATAAAAAGGCAGAGGCAAGAAGTGACCACATCAAGGAGGACCCAGGGTGGGGAATGCCACATCAGGGTCAGGATCAGAGGCAGAGAGAGGAGTCAAAGTCAAATACAATTCAGTGGTCACTCAATTAGATTGTAGTTGTGGGTTAACAATTCAAGACTGATTTGAACCCCTTTGGACAGGCATAGTCTGTTTTGAGTTTGAAGAGAAGAAAACCCTTCTCTCAGAACAATAATTTATGGTATCTGAACATAAATTTTATGATACTCTAACAATTATAAATCACGAAACACATATAACAATCTAGTAGCATGAAGATGAGTTTTTATCTCAAAATTAATTGGAACAGAAGTAAGAGAACATTTTCTTATTATTTTCTGATTATTTTGTGATTACAGTGTGCTGGTTTTGAGTTTCAGTCTTATGCAAGGAAAAGTACTTTATAAACTGGAGCCATAAACCATGTCACTTTGGATGAAGGGTACAGGTTTTTGTCTTCCCCAGACACTGCTGACCATCCATTCAGCCTTTATCCTCAAGTCTGGGTCTTGCTCGTGGCAGTGAATGCTTCAGACTGCTTGTTTACTGACAGGGTGCTGAAGGATGCTGAAATAATTGAAATGAACTTTGCTGTTCGGATCAACTGCTAAGGAAGCCAGAAGACATAAAAGTGACACTTTGAAGGCAGAGAAACCTTCTTTGAATACATATTAGAAACCAGTATTGCTTATATAAGCGTAACTACAGTGCAGATTTTGCACATTTTTATATGACAGTAATGAAAGAATAGAAATATAACTACAAAATCAGACCTATTTTGTATGCATATTTTATTTTTTGTTTGTTTTACCAGCTCTGCTAGTGTTATTTCCTCCAAAAACTGTGATATTTTGTAGTATTTATCATTCACTAAATGTTCTCCTAGGAGAAAAGAAAACAAACAAACAAATTTATATTTTACATTTTAAGGTGGGTTTGTTAATATCTATTTCTAGTTTACAGATATATGAAGATCTGATATTGAACTGTTTAGTATTTCTTAAAATACAGAAATAAAGCTGGGCGCTTTGGTTTGGTTTGTTTTGTTTGTCAGGGAAAAGCAAAAGCTGAAGTGTAGAAAAGAGGGGAATGAGATAATTCGACAAAATAGCAGATAGCCTTGCTCTATTATTATTTCAAATTAAAAGGACGCATATTTCCCACGTAAAAACAAACAAATAAATAACAAAATACATAGTAAATATTACATACTAACCTGATCATCTTTTTCAGTGTAATTACTTTTGATTTAAGGAAGGTAAAAATTCAGTGTATCTTAGTCTGCTTCCACTTTGGAGGGGCAACAGGCATCTGCTCTGGATATTGGGTAGACAAAAAAAATATTATGATAAATATGATAGAAGAAAGTTCTACAATGAACATTCTGACTGTTATTAAACCAGATGATAAACCCAAAATCAGCCTACTTTCTAAAATATTTAGACTCCCAATGGTCAGCTTTGTCCTCAGGTAAGTACAGAGTCAGGGCAAGGGAGAAAGCCTGACCCCTAAATACTTTCCATAGTGCCTTATTTATCCATTTATTTTGTTCTCAACAGAAATACATGTGGAAATATTTCTAAAATCACACTTTGAGGACTAAGTGTTCATATATAGCAAGCAGTTCAGATTACAAAATCAAAAAGGACAGTTTTTAGGTTTATAGGCCCAAAGATAGGATATCTTTTTTTGACCAACAAGAACTGTGTCACTGAAAAAATCATATTCATTGTAATTACTCTAACTACTACTTAGAGAGAATTGAAAAAAGCTATTTCAACTTCCTCTTGCTCTAAATTGTCCCTAGTCCAAGGTTAAAAGCAGAAATATCTGAATGAAATTTAAAAAATACCTCTTATAGTTACCTCCCATTAAGCTTTTGCAGAACACATCAAGTAACAATGTAATACCACATCATATATCATACTTTGTTCAACAAAGTTTTCCAGATGAGTTAATAACAGAAAATAAGTCGCAATTAATTAATAGCTCATTCCACACACTTCTCAAAAATAGAAGCTTTTGCAAAGAATAGAAAATAGTTTTGTAATAAGACTTAGAACCTTGTAGCTGGGTAGAAACTTTATTGATATATTAAAGAAATTTCAAGATGTTATTTTCAGATAAGCTCTTTACATATATATAAGTGATAAAGGCAATAAACTCATGGCTAATAAATGTCAGGTTTTGTATTACATATAGTTAAAGCCAAATTAGTGTAACCAGATATTTTACTCCAGGAAAAAATAAGTTAATCACATTGTATGATAAAAAAATCCTAAAATAACTGTTCCTCAAAAGGCAAAATAATTTTTTAAAGGAATGTCATGTTATCCTGTCAAGGTAAATATATGTTTTCCTAATTATACTCAATAGCATACATCAAAACCAGACTTAAGGAAAATTCATAACTTTATACGTAAAAGAAACAGATAAATTCTAGGTTGAATAAAACTGTCCAAGACTGACCAAATTATTCAATACTTACATACCTCTAATTCCATGGATCATTTACTCCAGCTTTTGTTATTGCCTGGATTATGTGGAAGTGCTGAGTTTCTTTACAGAAATCAAATTCTACTTCTATATCACTCATGAAATCTCATTGATAACTGATGACTAATTCCTATTATTCATGCCCCAAACTAGTAATTTTTTTCCAATGAGTGTTTAACAAGACTGCTGTGTCTGTCCTGGGAGATAAAAGTTTTGAAGATTTGTATTCCGCAAATCCTCTGAATGGAGGATTGTGTGTTTTAGCACAACGGTTGAGAATTTGCAGGATAAATAGCAAATAATATTGGTCTTAAAAAGCTGTCTGCACACATTTTAAATATACAGGAGAAATTATCAGCAGAATTTAATTGTATAATTCGCAGTACCTTACAGACCTTGCTGTTGCCAAAATCTGCATTATTAACATTGCTCTATACAACTAAAGGCTTGAAACGAATATTTAAAAATATTTGCACAGGCACATTTGCATTAGACATTGACACTAAAAATACAATATGCATTCATGCTCCCATGTGGACTTTAATACATGCAGAATTAAAATTGAAAGAAGTTACAGGAGGTATTTTCAGCTTAATGGCTCATTCTGTGGACAAACCTCAATTTTCTAGAATAAGAGTATTACAAACAAGAAAATCATCAGGGGCAAGAGCTGTCTGGTATTGTAATTTAATTGTGCTCCAAAGGGCAGTAGCACTAACTGGTCTCAGGCCAGGAGTCCGTGCTTACTAGGTAGGCTCCATAAAATGACAGTCATACTGATTTTGGGACATATATCAGTTTTGATGAGGCTAGTAATTTCTGATTTGAATAAATTTATGTTAATCACACATATTTACATGAAATTTATACATTTTAATAAGTTTTATCAATACAGAGATAGAAAAATGCATGGTAAAAATTTGTATGCTGCTGAAAGTAATACATTTAGATAGCCCAAGCTGACTTCTTGATAAGGTAAAATTAACAGCATCAGGTTTGTCAACAGGACAAATACATTTTATCTTCTGCAAAATTTAACTTTGAGGCACTAATATAAATATGAAAAGATAAGCATATGTAGTCTAAAAGCATTTTGCAGGTATGGATATTACTTTTCACCTTTAAAAAAGTCAGTGAACAGTAGCTTAAGTATTACTCGCTACATCACTTCAGATTATTTCTCTCCCTTGAGGTTTTTTTTTTGTTGTTGTTTTTTTGGTGTGTTTTTTTTTTTAATTAATTTTTTTTTTTAATTTATTTTTATTTGCTTGCTTGGTTGGGTTTTTTTTCTGTATTCAGAAAATCAGAAATTAATAGACAATATCTTATGAAATAAGCAAGACCACAAATTACTGTAGCCATGGCCACAGCATTACAACTCAGCATTAGATTAGCAAGTTATGAAAAAACACCACATGCACACCCTCTGTACCTTTTCATTTACACTTTCACAAATCAGGAAATCAATTCAATTGTTAAAGTTTAGAGTTTTATATTACTGACCTAGGAGTCTAAAGCTGAAGGAATTCACTTCCTCATTATTCATAATAACTATTTGTGGATGACAAAGTATCATATCAGTTATGCTAAAAGGAGAATGGTTGCCTAATGAGGCTGATATTTGGCATACAGGTTTCTCCAAACTTTCTCATCATTTTGGATTCAGATAGTGTAAGAGCCCTATCAGGTTTGCCAGTCTTTGTATATTTTCATTACATGTACAGCAATAGATCATAACATAGTTCTTCTCAGATGCCTTTCATTCATTTAGCTTAGGTCTCTGTTGGCTTGCAAACCACATTTTTGAAAAACTAAAATAAGTGTATTGATATGTTGTGATGTTAAAAGACACAGGACATAACTATATGGATACATTTCATTCTGAATCACATATAAGTTTCTATTTTTTATTGAGGCAATCTATCCATTTTCAGATGTGTGCAGAAGTTTAGGTTTATCTGCTGACACTCAAAGTCCTCAAAATAAGTTAA
>VXBR01012070.1:957521-1018808 GCA_013400215.1 Cisticola juncidis | reverse complement strand
AAGGGAAGGGAAGGGAAGGGAAGGGAAGGGAAGGGAAGGGAAGGGAAGGGAAGGGAAGGAATTATTATAGTAGGGAGGGAAACTATGAGACTGAGTATGGATCAACATACAAAAAGGTGCCCTGTCCTATTGGAATAGCAGCTTGAATTAATAGGCTATTTACTTAGCCTGAATATTATTTCAGCGTCTTCTATTTTTATATCAGTATCAGGGTGTGTCATAGTTTACTTCTTCCTACTATATAATTCCATTATTTTATTATAAGCAAAAGCAGAAATTGTCCAGAATGTTATTAAAACTTGAACCACCATTTCTATGATACTCTCCTAACAAGACAACAGTGGCTCTAGACAATGCATTAGTGTAATTATTTGGAGTAGTACATGTCATTTTCCAAGTTCTATTTCTGTTAATATCAGTTTGTCATTTGATACAGAGGGCCAGCAGTGACATTTCAAGCAGAAGAGCTTGAATATCATATTCTTGGAGTTCAGAATTTTATTTTCCATCCAGGAGTTTCAAACTCTGGCATTTTTCTCCTGGACTTGAATTGTTTTCTGAAGAGTCAATATAAAATATATTTTCTTCTATGTACCCCTGAATGCTAAAGTGCTAAAACCACTCTATTTCAAGAAATACGGGTCTCATTCTGCTGTAACTAGCTTGCCAAGACAGACAAAATAATATGAGCCTTCAGTTGAAAAAGAAATATAAGCTCAGTGTTAAATAATCAATCTGTTAATGCTCTACATGTAGCTTGTGCAGTTTATACTGATGGTAAAGATCCAGGTGGCATTTGGTACTGCCTTATTAAATCTCTAATGGCTTTTCTAAATTTATTAATTCAGCAGCACAGATGAAATATTAAAAAAAATTCATCAAAAACAGTTGTAGAGGAACTCTAATCATTCTCCCTGACTTCGATATGGCTCAAACTATTTACCTCTGCTCAAAGACACTATATTCCCTATATACAAACTTTTAAGGGAATGGAGGAGTAGAGATAGGTAAATGTGGAACCCTTCATCCCAGTGGGATGAAGTGTTCATCCCATAAGGGAATTGCTAATGGTTCAAAAGAAAATATTTTCTTTTCAGTAGATATAATACAGCTATTTGAGGGGACAGGTGAGCCAGGAAGTGTAGTATGGTGCCTAGAAGCCTAGGTCTGTTCTCTGCCATAACTACATTATTTACTGTGTTTCTGGGGATATCTTCAATGTAAAATTCGTTGTTACTGCAACAAAAAGCACATAAAAATAATTATTGCTCAACTCCAATGCTAGGTAGGAGAAAATATCTGAAGGTATATTTCTATGATTGTCCTGCCATAGTACTATTCCCGGTACACTTTGAAGATGTTTTCAAAGTAGAAAATAATTTATCTTGTTCCCTTTCATGTGACATCTAGTAGTCCACAGATTAGAGACAGCAAGGGACCTAGATATTTTAAGGAAGTGTAGTGGTTTGGTCACATCGCCTGTTCTGTGCTTATCACTTTCCTTAGAGAGGGAGAATCTTTACTGGTGTGGTCCAAAGAGTAATGCAGTCTAAAAACACATTATAAGCCAAGCTTTACTGAGGCAATAGGAAAGATGAGCAATAACATTCCTATGCAGTAACAGAATCATAGAATCATAGAATGGTTTGTGTTGGATGGAGACCTTGAAAGTTCATCTTCCAACCTCCCTGCCGTGGACAGAGACTTGCAATTGGACCAGGTTGGTCAGAGTCCCATTCAGCCTAGCTTTGAACACCTCCAGGGTTGGGGCATTCACAACTTCCTTGGATAACCTGTTCCAATATCTTGGCACCATCACAGTAAAGACTTTTCTAATACCTAATCTAAATCTACCCACTGTCACTTTGAACCCACCCATTCCCCTTTTTCCTGCCACTACATGTTATTGTAACTAGTCTTGCCACATCATTTCCCAAAGTTCCCTTCAGGTACTGGAGGGCTGCAATTGGGTTATCCCACAACCTTCCTTGTTCCAGGCTGAACAATCCCAATTCTCTCAGCCTTTTCTCAAAGGAGAGCTGCTCCATCCCTCTGATCATCTTAGTGTCTCTCCTCTGGACTCACTCCCACAGGTCCCTGTCCTTCCTGTGCTGGGACCCCAGGGCTGGATGCAGCCCTGCATTGGGGTCTCAGCAGGGCAGAGCAGAGGGGCAGAATCCCCTCCCTGGCCCTGCTGCCCACGGGCTCTGGATGCAGCCCAGGACACGTTTGGCTCTCTGGGCGGGGAGTGCCCATGGCTGGGTCCTGTCCAGCCTCTCAGCCCCTCAGTGAGTCACACAGTGATTCACCTGGTCACAGACGGCAAATACAGGGTGATAGGGGATGTCACGGCATCTACCGGAATGGGCAGACCCTCAATGTGCCGATGAGCCAGCAGTAAAAGCCAGTAGCACAAATGCTTTTTGAATGTGGTTAAGGGTTGTGCTATGTCTTGGGTCCACCGAAGATCACAACTGGAGAAAATCAGACCTTACAGGGCAGTATTGTGCCCTACTGGATGTCACTGGATTGATGTGGGCCTGCCTATATGGTGGTATTAGCCAGGGGGCAGGGTGTCAGTTACTTTGGCTCTCCTGCAAATTTCTATGCCTCTGCTCCTGCAATAATTTCCTGGCCTTTCTTACTCTAAAGGAGTTGAGTTCATAAGTTTCAGCAGTTTAAACCCCTGAGGATAACCTGGCTTGTTTAGGTTGTTTAGGTTGTTTAGGTTGCACCAGGTTCACCTGCCCGCCTTTTTGGAGTGCAACAAAGAAAGGCTGTCATATAGAACTGGGAGAGAGAAAACACAGGCTAGGCTGACTTGCTATCCTCTTTAGCTCTGTAACTCTGCAGCAAAGCAGAGTATATAAACATCAATTAAGAATTTTAGACATATTATGGGAATTTTCAAAGCATTCAGCACTGACCTATTTTTTTAAAAAAAGCTGTCATTTTACCATCACAGAATTAGAGCTGGACTTTCAGAACTAGCTCAGAAGTGATCTGTTCTGATAAACCTCACCTCCAATATTTAACATTTTAACAGCAAGAAATTATCATTTGAGAGAATGAAACAGTTTACCTAAAGCTGCAGTCTTTGTGGACATATGCCATTAATCAAACTTCTTCTGCTAGCTGTCATCAAGAAAATGCTGTTGGCATACCAAGAAATGTTAAACTACCTGAATAGTTTGAATAGAATAAACTTAAATGAAAGCAAACAAGGAAGCCTTAAAATTATGAGTAATTTCAAGTTACTTAAAAAGTCTAGAGGGCATTTATGAATTGAAATAGCTATAGAGCTACTTAGTGGACCAGCTCTGAACTGTGAAACAGATACAATTTCAAAATGTGTTTTCAAAACTTTCACCAAAAATAAACCAATTTGACACTTTTTAAACACAAATATTATTTTAATAAAACATCCTAATAGGAACCAATTAACACAAGTCAGCTTTGGGGGCTGAAGACCATTTTTCTGGATGTTTCTGGATACAATCTGGGGAGATTGTATCACCTAATTATAGGCTTTACAACAAGTGTAGACAGAAAAATGCAAAAAACCCCAATCATCTTTGAATTTTTTTCTCACATTTATATTAATTCCTCCAGAAATTCATCTCTTTTTTTTCTGAAATTTGATATTTCTAAATACCTGAAGAATTCTTTTGCATCAGTTTTTCTTTTTTTTATTTAGAAACTTTAAAGTCTATACATTCTGCAATGGCACAAGAAAATTCCCAAACCAGTGTATTTTTAGTATAAAACGTCCAACACAATTTCTCTGTGCAGTAATAGAACAGAGCGATTTTGACAGAGCTATGCAAACTTCATATCTCAAAAACAAGTACAAAAAAGGCACTATAAACTGCAATTTTAAGGAAAAGAAACTGTAATTTTAAGGAAAAAATGTTTAAATTGATCACATGTGATATAACTATGAAAGAACTGATTGCTCAGAGAAAAGTTTTTCTGTAAAACTAACATAACTTGAAGTCTTGTAAGTACTGTAATACTGTAAAGAACATAGTATGGTACCTCATATGGATATAGGAAGCTGTGAGAAATTATTTTATTTTGTAGTTATAAAAGCTCTACTTTACGGTAATCTGTGATTTTTTTTTCAAATTTGTATTTGAATTTCAAAATTCAAGCTGAACTGTTGGTTCGTGTGCATCTCAGCTGACCACAAAGGATGTGATCCTAATAACAAAAGAACTGTAATGTTACTTGTCCAGATGGTATTTATGGGCATAAAATGAAGTCAAAGAAATAGCTAAGGAAATCTAAATCATCATGGGGAAAATACTGTAGTATCTGTGTTCAGTAAAACAGGTTTATTCCAGTCAGGGGCATAGAATATCAGATTTCATAAGTTTCAACTCTCTTAAAGTAAGACCATAATTGTTTTTGGATAATGTGTACAGATTTAGAACTAAGCCAAACTTCTATACATATGTATTTTAATCATATTAAACTACAGCTCCAAATTCTTTTCCTGAAATGCTATTATTTGTTAAATTAATTTAATAAAAATCAAAGTTAAAACTTTGTTTTGATAGGTTTCCAAAAGTAATGAAATGTCAAACTTTTTGTGTGTTTAGTGTAAGGGTGTTAATGAGTGTGTCAAACAGCTAGAAGTAGTACAATCTAATTTACAGTTAACTCAGTTTAAATTAATAGGGGACTGAATTATTTGTAGGAATTTGTCTTTGGTTATTGCTAGTATATGGAGTAGAGCTGAAATAACAAAGAAAATGTTGGCTGTAAGTGCTGGTGTAGTACTTTTTTTGTCTCGTTGTCTATGAATTTTCAAGATAGGCATGGCAAAGTGATTGGTTCAGAACAAACAAACAAACAAAACCAAAAAAAAACCCCACGGTTTTTAAATTAAGAATGGTAAAATCCGTAAGAGCCAAGTAGATAAGTAGATGAAATCAAAATCTTGAAGGCAGTCGAGGATTTGCTCTAAGATAAGCATATGCATGTTTAAAGGTATGGCAACCACAATTTTCAGTATTTCATCATTATTTCCTGGAATCAGAATGAACACTGAGAAAAAAATTATTTTAAAAAGTCATTTATGACAAAATCTTAATATATGGAAGTCACATATACCTAGATGTGTATGCACCTGTATATGTGACTGATCATGAATATGTGTATAGATAACATTTTTAAAAATATCTGTTGTGAGGGAGTATCATGGTTTAGATCAGGATGAACTAAATATGTTAACTACTGCTTAGTAATGATATCTGTGTCAATGAATTCTGAAATGTAGTATTGTCTATGCGTAAGAATGGTTAATAGTGCAAAGTACTAAGAAGTTGCAGAAAAGTGTCTATCTCTGCTTCCTCTGCTCCTAGGTATTTCAGACTTCAGAGTTGGTGAGGAGGCAGGAGCTGAGTGGGATGATTCTGGCTGGGTAAGCTCAGAGGCACCCCTGGAGGTCTGCCATAGTCAGGTGTCCCCAGGGGTGCAGCCCTCTGCTCCAGGCTGTGGTGGTGGAGAATGGATAAGTTTCATGAGAACAAACAAACCTCCCAGATTGTTGATCTCTACTTATCAACAGAGGGCTTCAAGATGTTTCTTGCTGATGGGTGTAGTGAGGCAATGTGCAAACATTCTCCTAGAAATTTAGTGCTGATGTTCCTGTATTTTACACATGGGTGGGATTTTTTACAAAATACCTTCCTAACTGTGCTTTAACGAGTGGAAACTTCATCTCTAAAACCTACTTAACAACATAACTCAGGCCTCCAATATGAGCCTGATTACTCAAGTAATCAAACACAGGGAAGATGTTAAATGAGGTGAATTCCATCCTAGCAATCTTCTCCTGTTTTTGTTAGAAGCTCTAAGGTTTCTTTCATTCTGTACAGACTCACTTTGAAAAATGGTTTCCTTGAGAGTATGTTGTGTACCCTCTTTCACTCTTTAAGCTAGTGAGATCATCACTTTGCAGAGTTTGTCAAACTGACTGCAGCTCCCTGTAAAAGGTCAATGTCGCCGTGTCCACAGTAAACGAGATATTTCTTCTCCTTGTAATAACTTCTATTCTTTTCATAACACTGCACTGTAAGACTGCTGTCATCCATACTGAAACTTTGAAAGTCAAGGTTTCAGACCACAGCTGCTGGGTTGATATTTTATGATCTGATTTAAATTTTATATTTTTGTCCTAGTTTTCAAATTCTAGTCAACAACTACGTTTTGTTTTTTTTTTTCCATGCTCCTATTAACTAATTTTGGGGTCCATTAGTTTTCACTAGTAAGGATCAAAAAAAAATTTTTTTTTTTAAAGCAAAAACTTGTCTGTCTAAATGGAGAATACACAGTATTATAGTCAAGTTAAATACTTTATATTTTATTCAAAGGCGCATCTGACTTTAGGTGTCTGATGATACCAAAGGTACAAATGGTGAATCATAGATCATCCTGAGTTAGAAGGGACCCACAAGGATCATTGAACCCAACTCCTGAATTTAGGGCAACCTAAAAATACACCAAAAAATTACACCAAATATCTATTATTTGTACAAATGCATATTGAACACTGACAGACTTTGGATGAGGACCGCATCCCTGAGGATCCTGTGCCTGACTACTACCCAATAATATAAATATTGTAAATTCTCAAAGTGACTGGATGACTCTATGTCACCTAAAACTATCCACAGTCATTTATAGAGATTGAGTAATTAAAAACACACATCATATCAGAACGTTTTTCTTGTATTTCAGAACTGATAAAAATCAATCCATGGTAATTTAGGCTTCACAATTTTAATGCTCTCTCAATATAGACTTTGCTCCTTTAATGAATGATTTTTTAAAGATGTATTTAAATAGTATTATAGAGCATAGACAAGTATTCTGGAATTCTAATCCATGTTTTTCTAATCCATGTTTATTTTGCTTAGTCTTTTATTGAAAGCAACATTATGTATAAAGTATGGTTTTCAAAAACAATTCTTCTTAAATATCACTTTAGATTTTAGAGTTTGAAACAAACTAAGTCACCTAGCCTGTCTCACTCTATACTCACATTAAATAATTTCACATATTGTTGAAAAAATTACATTTTCTGACCTGAAATGACCTCACTTAAAATGCTTTCTTGAAACAACAGACAAGTCCATGGTTGCTGCTGATTTGAAAAATTATTATAGCATTTTATGCAGAAAGTAATCTGAAATTCAGATTCTTATGTAAACATCCAGGAAATGAGAATCCTTGGCTAAACTGAGAAGGTTTTTATTTATTTATTTTTATGATTTTATATTAAAATCAGATTGACTGGACAATTTTATTTATGCTACTTTAGGATGTCTATCTCAGGTTATTCAAAAATATCAGAGAAATACACTAGGGAGTACCACATAATGATAAATTAACTTAGAATAAGCGAACTGTTTCCTTTGTATTTTGTTTTACTTTAAATAAATAGGGGACTCAATAAATGTTCCTTCAAATCTCCTCTACTCTTGTATATATGTATAAATAAACTGGATTATAGTATATGTGTTCAGCTTCAAAAAATAATTTACATACAAGATTTTTGGGAAACTACTTGGTCTCTAGAAGCCAGTTATTGTAGGAAAAGAAAATACAGGTGACCTTGCCCCTGATAAGTAACAGCTGTGTTAATTACCCAATTCAGCCTCACCCTGATGGGTCCCAGCTACAGCCAATGAAGATAAGTGTGATAAAAGGGAGTGGGTTAGCTGGTGAAAGGGAGTCCTGAGGAAGAGGGGGAAGTCCTGAGGAAGAGGGAATGAGAGGCTCACGATGAAGAAGGATCCTGAGGAGAGGTAATCACTGCTGTGAGGTCAGTCTGGGTGTGCAGTTGGAGCCTGTTGTTGGAACCTGCAGTCACAGTCTAGCTGGTAAAAGGTTGCAGTCAGGGTCTGCAAACCAATACCTGCAGTCAGAGTTTAGCAGGAAATAACCAGCAGCCAGAGACTGCAAGGGAAACCTACAGCAGGAACTTGCTGCAGCCAGAGTCAGTAAATAGTTGGAGTCAGGATGCCTGAGCTTTAAAGAGGAATAAACCAGAACCCTTTCCATGCTGTGATAAATGAGAAGTCTTCATCTTGGTTCATTTCTACCTTCTAATAAGAGGGTTGCTGCAACAAGTTATCACACATCTGTAAGTTAATGACTCACTAAATGTACCAGCCACTTATGTCAGCTTTCACGAACATAGGCCCACATATCTTCTGATGAAGAAACAGCACTTTTTATGCTAACAAGAGAAATGACTTTTCTCTCACTAAGCACATTTGTTATATTATATATATATATATAACAGTTGTCTTATATTTTACGTATTTTTATAGACTAAATATTTCCTCTAAACAGTAAAGAATGTGATGAGTGACATGTGTTCATCAACTTGTGACAGAAATATATGACTTAAATTTCATAGAATGTAAGTAAAGGATCAGATGTCTCTGATCTTTTGTGAGAAGTGAAGAATTGTATCTTATTAAGCAAGTCTATAACAAAACCGTTGCCTTAAATATGTGAATTATAGCACTAGAGTAGGAGCCTAGGTGATTTTTCCACTCTTTTTAATGATTGAAATGCACAGAACTTTGAGTTATGCACTATTAGAAATTTATTTTATGCTACAGAGAGCATACCAAATTAGAGATGCTTGCACAGTAAGTTTTTACCAGTCTTATAGGACAGTACTATTGCTGTGGGTTTTTTTTCTTTTTTTTCTTCCGCAACAGTCTGCTGGCAAAATGAAAATTAAGAAGTGTCCTGACACTGACCTTTTTTTATGGTCATTAGGAGGAAATAGCTAAAATTACACTATTAAAATGAAATACCATTTAAAATACTGTTCCTGATGCAGTTACAGATTTGAAAGTGTAGGCTCATGAAGAATCACTGCATCTTCAGGCTTTTCTCATGAAGGCAATATATTACTCAAGGTATGGGCATGTCAAAGTTTTACAGAAGTAAAATTAATGTCATCATCTTTTGTAATTCTGGTCTCGATGTTCTAAGAAGGACTTAGATAGAGCAAGAATATAAAAAAAAAGCATAAGACAATGTTGCTTTGTGAGGAAGTGCTGTAAAGGACAGTACTCTTCAGTTCAGAGAGGAAAAAACACATGAGAATTGACAAATGTTTACAAAATCATTAAGAGCCTTGACTGGCTGTTCTCAAACAAAATTGGAAGCATTCTGTTAAAATAGTAATAATTTGATTTGAATAAATATGACAGAGTACTTGACAAAGTAGAAATGAATTACCAGTAGTTTGCTGCTACAAGACGCCTATGAAAGCAAGGAGTATCCTAAAATTAAAAAACAAACTTGTTGTCCACTGGACAACAAGTTCATGAAGAGATCACAAAAAGATTAGTCAAAGTCCAGAACAGATGTTATACTGGGAGCATAAGGTAAATCTCCTTCAGAAAGCGATCAGGCTGAACATTGTATCTTACTACAATTGTCAGATGCTCCAGTCTGGGCTAAAGGGAGCATTAGTTTGGCCCAGCAGGGCTTTTCTTCTGTTCTTGCAGCCTCTCCTGGACACCTGGGAGTTTCCAATTCTTCACAGAAAATACCTATAATTATTTTTCACAATTTAAAAAATAGCACAATAGAGAAAATCGGTCAAGTTACAGACAATCCTAAAGGTGTCTATTGCCTTTTATTTATTTTCCAGATCAATTTAATACTTTTAGTAATTAAAGGGGTTTGTGCATCTGTTCCTTTTTTGTTTTAAAGTACACTGCCTCTTCTCAATATGGGTCACGGCATCACCACGGGCAACAAAAGTTGCAGAATAATAATGTCTTCCTGCTGTTAAATAAAGGATGAGAGATTCTTACACTGAGTTTGAACAGAAACTTCTGAGAGCTCCTGATCATCTGGCAACTAGTCCCAAATACCTGCACATGGAGAAAAAAAAGCACAAGATAGTGTTGTACAGAATTCTAGATAACAGTTCCAAGGTGATTCTATAAGTCTTTCTTAAGAATAAGAAAATGGTATTGCCTTTGGTTTTTTGACTTATAAAATTCAAAATGAGGAAAAGATATTTTGATGTACAAAACACAAATTTAGATGGGATTATTCTGAAGTAAAATTTCTAAGAAATTACTTTAATCCAGAAAACTCATATCAGTAGATTAAAACAAACTAAAGCTAACTTTGTGCTTATTTTAAATAATTTCTTTTCAGTCACAATAAAACAGAAAAAATACTTAAATGCACATGATGGATACATCATATTAAGTAATAAGTACTTATTTAGAAACTTCTGTCTTCATAACTTAAATTAATTGGGATCATCAACTACCTTTAATCTTCACTAGCTAATCTTGAGTATGTTTGGCTTTGTTTTTATTTTCCAAGAATGTGTTTATAAATGTTTAGGACTCTGATCTTAAACCTTTTCAAAGCATGATTTTTTTTTTTAGAGAAAGTACATTTATACAAACTATACAGGTGGTAAAATACATGTTAAATGTATATATAATATTCAGAAAATAAATACAAAAATATAAAATATTGGGGCAGACACTCCAGTGGAAGACAGGTAATAAGCAAATCTTTTAGGAAGAAACCTTTCAAACCTTTTAGGCAGAAAGAAACAAACAAGGAATTTAACTATCAAAATGGTGTGACAATTGTCTACATGATACTTACAGACAATGTAAAATATTTTTAAAGACTAAAGGTTTTTATGTGCTGTACTGATGATGAATATTGTGTATAAACACATGGTTTGTTAAAATATGTTGTTTGTGAATGTAGCAGTCTGGGTTTAAGACTTGAAACCAGCTTGATTTGTCAGCCATTTAACCTGTCTTGCACTATCTCTGTATCTGGTTGCAATGATGAAGTAAGACTGTATGAAAATTTTGTGTTCATAAACCTATATATGAATCACTTACTAATGTCCATGTCTACTTTAGAATTTTGATTCAGAGTATGATTTTTTTTTTTAATTGAATTTACAGATCATCTCCATTTACTTGAATTTTCCTACAGTGTTTTTGAAGCTTTTTATCTCCAGAGACTAGATTCTTTTTGAGAGCAAACTGAAGCACAAGCTCAAGTAGTGCATACTCTGTGTTGGAACAGCTAGTGAGCCCATACAGATGCTTATGGGCAACTTTGAACCACACATGTGCTGAGGACATTTGGTTCAGGAAACCAGATGATGTTGATAAGATGTAAAAATCTGAACTATAAAGTCAGCACAAATCACATGAATACACTGACACTCCTACTCCAATCAAATATCTTACTTAAACAATATGTAATATGTACTTAAATTACAAGCAAATACTATAGATGTTTCAATGATAATTATAGATAATATACTACTAGTCTTAATCTTCTTTTTCCTAAATGAAAATAATTTATTCATCTATGTACATTTCTAAATTTTTGGCAAGCACATGGTCATCGTGAAAGTACCTCTGAATTGAAAATCAACAATGCAGGTTAAACAGGGTCTATTTTGTTGTTTAAGGTAGATGGAAAAAGACTTTTGAACATTACATACACAGAAATAAAAAAAGAATCCTCTGTGTTCACTAAAGCTGCAGTATGAAGCTAGGTTCTGTTATCTATCAGAAAACAAATATATAAAATAGAAGAAGAGTGAAGAGCTCTGGGTTGGATGTAGCTTTTTGTTTTTTGTCTTTTTTTTTTTCTTTAATTAGTAGGAACTACTACATCACCTACAAAAGTACGAGAGTAAATGGGATATAATTGTGAGGAGATTGTGTGTATTTTAAATAGACTTTTTTTGTTAAAAAGCACACACTGGAATATTCCACTGAATTTTAAGGGTCAAAAATTCAGCAATGAATAAAAATACTGTTTCAGTGATATGAATCAAACTCTATGCTATAACTCCCTGAAACTAAAATGTCAAAGCAAGGAATATGTAATGAATCCTAGAAACAGATTAGTATATAGAAATCACCAGAGAATTGTATATCTTAGCATCTGAGAGAGCAGATGTCATGGTCTGATATACAAACATCAAACTGAGTTGCTTTGATTTAAAAAAAAAATCTTTTAAAATTAACGCATAGAATAGGACAGAGTAAAGAGACTAGATATTCACTGAACATCTGCTATTTCTGTGTCATTCAGGTGACTCATATACCTGCAATTTCCCTGGGGATGCCAAGTTGTTAAAACCAGCTTCTACTACAAGACTGGTGCCAGTAGAAAATGTGCATAAATTTGACTTTAGTGAAGTGTCATCTCAGTGTATTTCTGTTGCTGAAGCCCTAACACAGTGTAACTCCTTTACGTTCTTCTTAAATTAACCCATTACCACTGTTATTCTAGACAAAATAAAATTTTTAATTACTGGCTATATTTAGAAAATCTCCACTCTTGGGCCGATATGCCTGTCATGTAAGGTAGAGATATAATCTGGATTCTTTGAGTTACTCATAAATGGTTCAGCCTCGTGATGTAGCATATTTGAATATGTGCCTCTTTAGGCATCCACAGTCCCACCTGATACATTCAGCCTTTTCTCAAATTTCCCTGCTGTATGGTTCAAAAGGTAACATAAAAGTATGGTCAGCAACCAGGTGACTCAAAAAATACTAGTCAGTGATTGATTTCTTGCTTTCTTGCATTTGTTGTCTCAGTGTTTTGAAAGTGGTTTCCCTATCCGCAACCAACACAGAGCTTTTCACGTTGCCCTAGTTAAGAGAATAATGGCAACTGCTTTGCATTAGTAAGTGTTCACCTTGTGTGTTTTTGATGATCCTTTTGGTTTTCTCCATTCCAAAAGGGGAAATATCTCCAATCCTTATAGCTTCCTCTTTCATACTTCTCATATGGTCAGCAATGGATTTAGCACGCATATAGAAATGATGATATAGTTTAACTGTCTGCCTGTTTGATTTCTGAATATATAAATATCTTTCAATACTAACTGAAGTAATCATGAACTTTCATCATACTTCATAATCATTAGCCCTCTAAAGAAAATTAGATATGTCTTGAATACACATTTGTATAACTAGGCAGGACTGGCAATGAATCAGCAAACTGTTTTTGTAAAGCCTTTTCCCTGAATAAAATCTCATTAAAGCTTTTGGAAATAAATAAGATTCTATCAATATATTTCAAATAATCTAATCTCTGAATAAAACAGAGTTCCTTAGTTGCAGAAATATGGTACAAAAGTACAAAAATTCTTACTTCAGAATGATAGTTCTTAATTAAGCAACAGTTACCTGTTCTATTTATTAGATCTTCTCTGTCATGACAGGAAAAAAATCATCACAAGATATAAAAAACAACTTTTCAATAAAATTCTGGAGTTACCAAAGTGAATGACAAAATTCCTATTAACTTCAATAGGTTCAAGAAAAGCCTTTACACAGATTAGTTGGCAATTACTTATTAGTTACATAACTGTATCTCTGCACTCAGGCTAAATAATGAATCTTCTCAAAGCAGCCCAAAAGGTTATTAAAAAAAAAAAAAAAAGGAATGATATTTTGTGTATGTCATTTGTACAAGAGCAGAAGGTTCATAGAACAGAAAAGCAATGAATAAAAATGTGCCATTTCCTGACACAGAAAGAGATATCTCGATGACAGGGAAAGTTGTTCCACTAAAATCTCACCTACCAAAGAAAGTAAGACACAATGAGAAAGACATTTCTAGCTTGACTCATAAGAAAAAGTGTGAGAAAAAATTATATTGTAAAACAATACCCAAAAGTGAGGCTTAGATGTGGAGAAAAGAAATAGTGCCATCTAATTCATCTTTCTTGCACTATCAGAAACTGGGATTTATTGTGTTCTTGTAAATATACCAAAAAAACACTTTATCCTTGTTTCTCCTAATAGTGAAAGTAGACAACTAGATTCCTTTGATTTAGAAGTATAGTCCAAAAAATCTATCATAGTTTTGAATATAGACAATGTAAATATATAAATAGAGTGATTTTTTCCCCATTGAGATAGTTTTTACATGATCATTTTGTATAAGGCAAATCAAAGCTCCCAAGACAGTACTTCTGCACAAGTCTGATGATGCATAGAGCAAAGTAATGTTACTTATAGCTAGAAAACATAACAGAATGTTTAAGACTATACCTCAGCTTGGTGATTCTTTCTTTTGTTGTTGATTTTTTTACTAATGTGTTATTTTGTGGAAATAAGTATTGCAAACTATTAACCTATGAAAGTAGATGGAGAAATGAGACTTCTGTAAGGTATTGAACACTTATTTATCATTCTTTATATGAAAATTCTCCACCTATCCCCCCTTGGCAGTTGTGTTTTGGAAGAGCAGAAGCTTAGACACAATGTTTGCTAAAGTAATTCAATTAAATTAATATTTGAATGTACTTGATTAAAAAAAAAAAAAAAGAATGATTCACCTCTTCCGTTCCTTTATTCTTTGTTTAGAGCAGGAACTGTATATATCTGACAAGGTTGTGACCCTAATCCCTTCTTCTAAGAACACATTTATAATTTTATCTTTAGAATAATTTTCTCTGCTCTAAACACAAGTAATTCAGACAAGGTTACTTGAAATTCTGACTCATCTTCCCAATCACCAGAAAGGGGCAAAATAATGATGGCTGGCACTACTTTGTGATCAGCTGTATGTATCTGAACTCAGTAATTTAAATTTATTCTTAATCCATCTATTGATGGATGATTAGTAATCATTACTCATGAAATGTCAAAAAGATCTAGGCATCTACTCCAAGTTTTAGAAACCTCGTGTTACAGACATGCAATTATGTATTTTGTCTTGCACTAATGACCTCGGATCATGTAAAAGTATGTAATTAAATCTTTCAGAAATGTGTCTACAGTTTACAAATCTTAACATATACAAGACATTAGTACTTTTAAATTTACTTCAAAGGAAAAATTAATTCTCTTACTGTATCATAGCAAGTACTAATTTGTGGTGGGAAGTTTTTCTTTCCTGTGAAGATTCAGCTTTGTCATGAAACAAGCACTGGCTAGATGATTTCAGTGTTACCAAGGCAAGCACTTCATGATGACCACTATTTTTTCTCTTTCCTACATGTTTAGGCTTACCACGCAGAAAGAAAAGGCAGAAAATGATTTCTCCAATTTATTACTGCATTTGTCTGGAGGCAATTTTCTGACTGAAATGACACAAAATCCACTGGGAAACAAGAGCTATGGACCTTATAAATATGCAGCCATCACTTCTATGATCAAGCTTTTGACTCTGTTGCTATGGCTGTCATAATAAGATGGAATGCTATGGGAGAAAAATAAAAAGGTTTTTTGTTTGAAATTCTTTGGTGCATTCCTAGCACCCACAAAATTGCTGCCTATTGTAGACACCACAGAGTCTAAAAAATTATTACACACACTGTTGGCAGCTGCTGTCAGCTGAGATGGTAGCTGTTATTCCCTTCATCATGTCAGTATTTTAAACAATCATTACACTGCCTATTCTTCAGTGTATTATGTTAATGTGGATTATTTGGGCAATTGTTTTTCTTTTGCTGCCTAGCAGAATCTTCTGGTATATTTTAGCTTCTCCCTCTTTCCATTTACTCTTTATCAAACAAAAACCAGAAGAAATCTATGGGAGGAATGACATAAAAATTGTTTTCCTGGACAGAACACCATCAATATTATCTTCTGCTGCCTGTAGGCTTGTCATTACTACATTTCCATGTATCCAATTACAATTTCTGTAACTCAAGAGCCTCAGATTCTGCTTGCAATGTGCTGCAGCTGGCACACTGCTCCTCCTCAAGTGTCACTTGCAGGGTTTTGCAGGTAGTCACTGTTACCATTCTTATTTAACAGGAGTATGATGTGGTTAAAAAAGTCTCTCAGAGAGTCCAAAAACGGCTGAGAGTACTTATATGGCCTTTTGCACTTCATTTTCTGATCCAGCTGGGCAGGACTACAGCTGCCTACAGAAATATCTTTTATCTGCTCTGTAGGATAGCAGTAGATTAAACAGTGAACCCCAATCAGGCTGGAAACAGATTCGAGCTCAGTATGAGCAGACAGCTGTGTGGAGGTTGGTAACCAGGGCTGTGATTCACTGCATGGAGCTCAGGAAGAACTAAATAAGAATTGGCTCAGTCCTAGGGAAGAAGTATTTTGTTACTGCTTTTATTGTCTACATGATCCAAGAAGCAGAGAGTATGGATGGAGACTATTGAAAGAAAAGCTTGGGGAAATACAATATAATTTTCTACTGGTTAGTAAGAAGCAGAAGTTGACAAAGAGCTCCTAAAATAAACAAGAAATACTGTAAGTTCTGCAGAATGTGTGAGTCCAGGAGCAAAAAATTCAACTGTGTGAGAGCTCCCTAGACCCTCAGAAGCTCACCTGTAAATAAATAATAATTATGTTTCTAGCTCCTGCAGGTGCTGAACTTCACAGACTCACAAACAGCAGCTGGGTCCTGATTTGCCAGCTGGCCCGAAAGAGCACTAGTTCTCTATTTGTTTTCACTTGAACAGTTCCCTGCAGGAAACTTAGGGGTTTTTTTTTTCCTCTCCCTACATGCACTGTTTTTGAAACAGAAGTCTACTTCTATTCCCAGGAGTGGAATTTATAATTATAAGAAAGGGCATTATAATTTCAGATTTGAGCAACTCAGTCTGCATATTTGTGTATTCAAGAAATCTATCCAAACAAGAAGCATAAATTAATTATTATGGTTTTACTTAGTACCAGGGGTCAAACACTCATCTTTGATTAGCTGATAGTTTCTTTTTATCTCTCAGATCAAGAGAAAAAAGGTGGAAGGTGGGAAAAAAAGGCGAAGGTTTTTATTCTTCTCAAGCGCTCCTTGTGTATACTGAGTAGCAGTTGAACAAAGACAGAAGCTATACTGAGAATAGTAATACAGTCTGCAAAGGCCTTTCACCAAATAAGAAGCTAAAACAGAAGTGACAAGCCAAAGGGAACAAAGTATTATCTGACTTGCATATTCAAATGTAAACATGCAAAATTTAGAAGTCCAGTTCAATTCAGCTGCGAACCACCCTTCAGCATGTGAACTTGGAATAATGATAAACTTTGACAATTCCATTTGTTCTGTTTCTAATTCCACATTCCTTTCCTTAAATACAAATACCTTTCTAATTTATCTCTTTTCTTTATATATCCATATTAATGGAATTTTCTTCTCTGTGTTTTCTGTCCAGCATATATTTTCCTATTTCATTTTCTTTTTTCTTTGCACATACTCCTGAATTCCCCAGTCTCCCCACACAATAATTTTTTCCCTTTTCTGGTTTAGTGAAAAAGCACTAGGAACAGTCAGGAAACTGCAGTTCCAGTAGCACTGCCCAACAGAGGGCTGGCACTGCCTTCACAATTTTTTGGAGAGTTTTCCTTACCGTCCATGAACATAATGCAGCATAAATACTTGAAATACTTGAGGTGGCTGAAAGGCACATTTTCAGCTCATTAGAGGACTAAAAAGAAGCTATACTATCACAGATTTTTTGGAGAAAATCCAACTCAGCTTTTTCTTCCTCATCTGATTTTTTTAAAGAACAAGAGCAACAAAAGAAGAGAGGAGGGGGCAAAAATCCAGAAATGAAACTTCTGTGATACGAAGGAGTTATTGAGTGTCTAATTAGTTACCAGAGGCCTTATAAATTTTTCTGACTCTCTGTGCTGTACATTTTTTCCTAAGATACAGCCTGCCTATTCAGCTCCTACACTGATCTTTTGAATTGTGATTGTGTTTGCATCTTATAATCAGAGGTAAAAACATGAAAGATAGATCAGCTGGGAAACAACAACCATAATTACCAGTAGCATGCAAGTCAGCAGTTTTTCTTTATTACAATATTGTTACAAAAACCCAAGACTTCTATTAAGTGACTCTAATGAAATCTTGAATTTAGACTTAAAGCAAAACTGATCCATTTTGACTAGAGTTTTCAAAAGAAATCCTGAGGAAAATTTTTAAGTTACATCCTTAAAACAGACAATACATTCTTTCCCACTACTTCTTTGACTTATTTTAAGTTGTTTTGTTTTGTTTTTTCTATCCCTTCCAATCAGAAGAACAAGTGGAGGAAATAGGATTTAAGACTCATGTGTTGAGATAAGGATAGGAAGATCACTTATGGTGATGGTTATGGTTATGGTCATGGGCAAAACAGAAGCAACTTGAGGAAGATTAATTTGTTTCCAGTAATTAACAGTGTAGATGGTGAGAAATAAACCCAAAACTTCCTCCCACCTTGCTTCTTCCCAGGCCCAATGTCTCTCCTGGTTCTTTTACTTCCTTCCCCCGAGCAGTGCAGAAGGGATGACAAATGGGGGTAGCAGTCAGTTCACAACACGTTTTCTCTGTTGCCCCTTCCTCCTCACACTGTTCTCCTGTTCCAGGGTGGGTTTCCTCCCACAGGATACAGTCCTTCAGGAACAGGCTGCTGCAGCCTGGATCCCCTGCAGGCCACAGTTCTTGCCACAGAATCTTCTCCAGCACTGCAACCTGTAGACTAGGTAAAAAAAAATCCATCTGACTATGTAACATTAAACAATGTATACAATTAAATGCCTTAGAAGTAAAACCTGAATTTTGGCCTTGGGTTAATTAATATAGTTTAAATTTCTTCTCCTGTAACATAAGTAACTTGGGATTTCAACCTTAAGCCTCATCTAATTTACCAGTACTATGCAGTGAGGAGAATACAGTGTGAATACAGGTGAAAAAGGATCATGGACATTCATTTGGATTATTAGGTTTCAGGATTACAGCAGCATCAGTGCCAAGAGTGAGATCCTTATAAAAATAAAAATTTTAAAAGTATCTTAGGAGGCCAAGTAGGCTTCAAGCTGTCATGTTATTTTCAGCTGCTATCTCAAACACTGCTTCCCAAGAGACAGAAGCTTATTCCAGTCTGTGAATCAGGTGTGCCTCTGAAATGAGCACAAAGAATATAAGCGTGTAGTTGTGGCTTTTCAGTTTCTCTTCTGTCAGACTTTTTATAACTAAAATTTTGCAGAGATTTTAACCTCTTTCTCTGGCAGTTATAGGTTTATAAATAGAAGAATCTGATTTTCTCAGACAGTCTCTTTGTCATCCTAGGTCCTTGGTCTTTGAGTAATATCTGATGCCCTACCAAACATGAGAGAGGACAAGTAGCATCTCTATCCTTTTTTGAATGTAGGGGGAAACATAACAGCAAACTATGAGCAAAAGGCTTTTTACCTCACTTCTAAATAACAAGGTGAAGACCAGTTGTTGTCAAGGTCCCCAGCTCCCTGAGCTGGAAGACAGATAGGCAGGAGAAGGAAGCCTCATAATGCAGGAGAGAATTACCAGAGAACTCTTACCACCCTCCCTTCAGGGAGGATGTTTACTTACATCGATGAGGCCACTACTCAGTCAGTTTCTTCTCAAGGCTGAGCAGGCCCAGCTGCCTCAGCCTTTCCTCATAATAGAGATGTTCCTGTTCTTTAAATATCTTTGTTGCTCTCTGCTGGACCTGGAGCTCCGTGTCTGTCTTGCACTGAATAATCCAGAACTGGACACAGCACTCTAGATGTGACCTTGCCAGGACTGAGCAGAGGGACAGGATCACCTAATTTTTGAGCTTCTTGCTGCAAGAAGGATGGTGAGGTGCTGGAGTGTGTCCAGAGAAGGGCAACAGAGCTGAAGCACAGTGAGGAGCAGCTGAAGGAGCTGAGGTTGTTCCATCTGGAGAAGAGAAGGCTCAGGAGTCACAACACTCTCCACAACTGCCTGGAAGGAGGCTGTAGTGAGGTGGGTGTTTGTCCTTTCTGCCAATTAACAACTAACAGAATGAGAGGAAATAGCTTCAAGTTCCACCATTGGAGTATTTAATTGGAAATTAGAAAATATTTTTTCATGGAAAGGGTAAAGTATTGGAACACATTGACCAAGGGAGTGGTGGAGTCCAAAACCTGTTGTACTTGAGGATGGTGGTGATGCCAGGTTAATGGTTGGATTTCATGATCTTTAAACTCAAAGTGTACAAACCACTGTCAGTGCTAAATTGTTACCTCATTGGTAGGTTAGAGTTTTTAATAACTCTGATGAATTTGTTGCATGCTTTTGGGAAGTAAGGATGTTTACAAATGCAAAGCCTGGAATGGGGTTCTTTGGAGTACTTTTTAGGTAAAGGGAATCTAAACTTGTAGCAGTTTTCATCCATACTGACTTTGGGGGAAGATTTTACAATTAAATAGCTCCCCAAATTATGCTCAGTCTTTCTCCTAGAAACAGCTAGATGTGGTGGTCCAAAACAGATTCAGGGATAAAATTAACAGGTAAATGCATGGTCAGGAAATGGTACTTTGGCTTAACTTCCAGCACTCTTACTACTTACCAGAGACATTAATGGAAGAAGAGACCAATTTATTTGCTATACAATGATACATTTTTTTTATTTTTATTCCTTTTTTTTTTTTGTCTTTTGCTTTTGAATCTCAATGAGAAGTAAACTGACAAGTCTGTGCTCATTCACTTGTAAATTAATGAAAATATGTTAAGACCTTTCATCTTAATTCTAAGTTGAGACAGAACAAGAATGTCCTGTATATCACCATGCAGAAGAGAGGAAAGATTGTTAGGTGTAGGTGTGGCAAAAGATCAATGCATTCAGTGTATAATTTAATGCTCATAGGAAATGAGTTTATTCTTTATAATAGAAAGGTCTACTGTTTCAGCTTTGTTAATGATGAAAAGTCACAAAAGAGATAGAATCTAAAATGAGAGAGACCTCTAAAAGATGACAAAAATCCTGATATACATTTAATTGGGATATCAGACAATACAATTCATTCCCAGTGGAGAAAATTATTCATGTCTTGTAGTAAAGTTTGCATGAAAAGAGAGCCATGTATCTCTCTATGCCATGATGACTAACTGCTTCAATAATTTTCCTTTTCCTTTTTACACATGTTTGCAGCTGGGTATAGTTGCAATCTAAAAATAAAAAAAATAAATAAATAATTAAAAAAAGAACATTAAAAAAGCACATTATTTCCTTTCTTACCGGTTCAGCACAAATATGGCATAAAAAAAGAATCTCTTCCCAAGCATAAGGACTTAAGGATGACAGTTGCTTGTCTCAAGCACTGTTAAGGCCATAGAAGGAATTTGCTGTGAGCTAAGCACAGAAGGAGTGACAGGATGGTGACCCCAGAACTGGCAGAGGTGGAGATCTGGTTAGCACATCCTGGGTGCTATTCAGACAAAAAATCAGACTGGGAAACCGTGTAAAGAACCAACTGCTCTGCTCATACACATATCACTGGCCATACAAAGAGAACCCAAATTTATGGGACAGATGACATCTGTGTCCAACAACAACTAATGAAGCTGCCCCATATATGTTTCCCTGGACACCTGGAACTTGAACTGGAAGATAAGCCACAACAGCTGGGAACTCGAGACAAGAAGTTACAAAGGTGTTACAATTGTCCAGTTGTTATCTCAGACGTAGCTGGAGGCTAACAAAGCTGGGGGAGAAGAATGGACCACTGATAATGTACACAAAAAATGCAGAATTTATGGGCCACAAACAAAGCCAACTCAGGAACTGTGATGAAATCAACTCTGTGTGGTGAAAAGCTATCAGGCAAGGGGAGAGCACAATCACTGACTCAGGAGTCACCAGCCAAAGAAATGCACCAACTCAATGCCAGGGAAAGAATGAGAATGGGACCAATTAACATTAGAAGTGAGGAAATCATTTAACCAATAGAATAAGCAAGCTGTGTAGCCATTTAACATTAATTCCTTTATTTGCTAAAATGTATAAATAGTAAAAAATTTTGCATGACTCCAGCCACCTAGAAGCCCAAGGAGTAGAAAGATCACCTGGACATTGCTGGTGGTGGCTGTCTTTTGCTTGAGCTCTCTGTAACTTTTCTATTTCTTCCTGTCTTTCTGCCTCATATTCATTGTAAAATAAATTCTGAACTATTGTTTTTGGCATATGGTCTAGTTTGATTTAATTTGGTCTGAGACATCTCTTTATAATTGGATTGTAACACCAAGTGTTTAAGTGTTGGCAGGTTTTGACATTACAGGTGGTATTAACTTAATCTTAGACTAAAGTTAAACTACCCTATTAGAAACTAATCAAGCTCAGCTAGTCCTCCTAGTTTTTCTTCCTGAGAATTAAAAAAAAAAGACCTAACTAACATGTAATTCATAATATCCTCCAAAAAAATTCAAAATTATATCAACATTTTGTGGATGTCTCCTATATCTACATAATCTAAATCTTTGTCTAAATCTTTGAGATATATATCATATGGCCCTAATCCTTGCACACAGGATAATATTAAATAAAACAAAATATGAGAAGCATGTTATTTAATTCATCTGATCAAATATCAATATATATTTCAGGAATAAATAAACCATAATTTTTTCTCTTATCTAACTGGGAAGATATCCTAGTTTTATGAGTTCAGATATAAGGCATCCTCATTTGGTCAGTGTCAGTATCAGATGACCATTTTTATTTGTAAGAATCAAGACATTAATAAAACAGCTTGTTTTTTATTGTAAGAAAATTAATGGGTTTTTCATTGTTGTTTTGTTTGGTTTTTTTTTACATGAGTCTTAGCTTAATTCACTGAACTTCCATTGCGGTCCTTCTGGAGTCAATGCAGCACATAATTCTGCAGGTTCTATCATAATGATAATTTATCAGAAGTAACAGAGGAATTTAGTGATTAAAAAGTGCCAAAGAAAGAAAGAAAGAAAAAGATATTTACACTCTCCCTACCCGCCCTCTACACAGAGACCTCAGAAAGGTCATTATTTTAGCTTTCTAGGTTCATCCTCATTTCCCCCCTTAATATCCCTGTCAGGCAAGTGGATTTTGCTCTTTTCCAATTTCTTCAAAGGTAAAATATGTTTTAAATTTCCTTACTGAGTATGGGAAAAACCAGATAATACATAAATCAGCCAGATCCTCAACTGAAATTCTACAGATCAGTCTTCACAGAAATGAAAGACACAGAATGTTCTGTGGCTAATTTTATTTAGCCTCACAAGAGTCCTGCCTCAGATAATAATTGTAACAATATTCCTCAGCCTTGCTAGGGGTTATGAGGGAATATGATGGAATATTGTTTTTCTTTGTACTTTTTTTTTTTTTTTCTGTCAGAAAGGTCATTTAAAGCACAGCTAATCAATTTACCTAAGATCCTTTGAGTCAGAAAGTAAATAATGTAGTACCCTCATCCCAGTAAATCTTTATCATGCTAGTTACTGGATTCTTCCTCCTCTTGGGTATCATTGCTTTGTCACAGCAATTTTTTGCCTTAAGATTTCGTCACATGCCTTGTTTTGAACATTTATTAAAAAGCTTTTTATTAGAATGAAAGTTAGAAACCTATCTGCAACAAACTTAGCAAATACTTTATTGGTTGTTAACCTCTCTTCCTACTTTACTTCCTTCTAATATTCAAGATAGACTTTTTTAAATTTTCTTATATACCTTTAACATTTTTAATTATCATGTCTATATTCCCCATTTTTTTTCTATTACCACTTCTTAAAAATATGTTCACATAAAATCTTGTATTTCTCTCAATCCTTTCTTGCTATTTAAAGGTCTGTTAGAAAAGCTACTTGCTTTCTGAAATCTGTATCTAGTAAAACATTTTTTCCCATATAGTTGTTTGTGGACATGGATATTGTTTGGAGTTTTGGGAGAGGATCTTTTATTAGTGGAAAATAGTTCTCTCTGTTTTTTAACGGCATACATTCCCTTTGGCCTTGGTATCTGGATGCAGATGTCTTTCCAGTAGAAATTATTTCTTAAATAACTTTAGTAGTTATTCTAGTTACTCTAGTTACTCTAGTTCTTTTAGTAGAACAGAATTCTGATAGTCATTGCAGGCTAAGTCAAAATGAAACAACAAAACCAAATTATTTTCAGTACTTTTTATATTTCCATCCTAAATATCTCAACAGCATGCAGTTTATCTTCCTAAATAAAATAAAATTAATATATTTTAGCTAGAGATGAAAAATTAAAGTGTAAAGTTATATGATATTATTAAACATGGCCCTGCAGCATTACAGTCATTGCAAATCTTGACACCATCTCTTGTGAGCATTCACAGGAGGCCATCTGTTTGTGAAAAGGAAAAGCCTCCTTTGTAGATTCAAGGTGACAGCTGGAGGTGAGCTGTCCTTTGACAGGTTGAAGATAGTCGTGTTTTGAGAGCAAGCAGATATGCCTCTAATCAAACACTGAAAATATGTTTATCTCAATATGGTCTACAGGCTGAGAATAGAAAATACATTGTATACATGTTATATATTGGTAAAATACCATCTGTATTGTCTTTCAGAACTTTCAGGAGAGCATCCTAGGTTTTAGGGATGGTATCTTTTGACCTGCTGTTAGATATTATGAAAAGCTTTCTTTAAGTAAATGTAATGTAAAGAAAACCACTAGAGAAAACCAGTAAAGTTGTTCAAAAGATAAAATACATAGAAATATTTAGGTCAGACACAATATTTAAAAGTAATTACTATAATCTCAGGACAGTTAAAACTTTGTTGACTTAAATTTCTCCCTAAAACAGCAATTACTTTGGCCATTATATTTCACCTATTATTTCAGAAACTACTCCTATAAAATAGTTACAGGGTGAATAGAAAAAATATTTTTAAAAATATAGACAATATCAAGATGGAATATTTGAAATATGAAGGAGAAGTATTTCTAAGCAGCTTGATTCCTGGTTATTCAGGAAGGACATTGTGTTTTAGACCTCACAACCACTGCTAAAAAATTGCATTCAAGTTGGACCCATCACAAATTACAGCACAGAAGGTCCTTTTTTGTTATCAGTCAGCCTATTCTTTCAAAATAATGTGATCAATGGACAGACTATGATTGATTTTGAATAAAATCAGATAAATAAATAAAGTGTAGAGTCAAAAGACAATCTGGTCCAGCCTATAATAGAAAATGGAACCTAGATAAGATTATCAGAAAGGGAGCCCACATGAGATAATTGGAAGCTCAAATGAGAATAGCACAGTTCTGCTTAGTCTATTGAACATCTTTTGGAGATTAATCTTGTCAAATTCCTTTTGGAAATCTTCACAGACTTTATCAGATCCATCACATATTTATCAGCAGTATTTCTTTACAGGTCCTAATAAATTGGTCCTACAGCAATAAAGACTCTATCCTTCTTTTCTAATGTAATGTTGGGTATAAATTTTATAGATATAATTTCAATCAAGACTACTTAATATGTTCATGTATTTTTAAATTACAGTTGTCACAAAAACAATAATAACATAGTTGTAAGAGGAACTATGCTTAGAGATTCTCTGCTGGCATCTCAGAGCACCTTTCTAGAATTTTGCTTGGCTCTGTTAAAAGATTCAGCTTTCTGATTACAAGTGCATCAACAACTTCCTAAATAATATTGAGAAGAAAATTGGAGTGAGCTGCTTTGAGTCAGAATGGGGCCACTTGGCCCTGCTTATGCTGTCACTTCTGAGACCAGCCTTGTCTTCACTGTAGCATTTTCATGGGCTCAAGTGGACACACAAATCTGGCAGACTATACCGTGGAAGGGACAGTGGGATGCCAACACCGGTCAAACCCTCCGGGTGAACTTTGCAGTCTAGTCAGATTCCTCAGGTCATATTCACCAGAGGTTTGAAAACTTCATAGCTTCCTTAGGAAACAAGTTCCAGTTTGGGGTTTTTTGTCTGGTTGTTTATTTGGGGGTTTATTTTTTTGTGGGGTTTTTTTTTGGGTTTTTTTGTTTTGTTTTGTTTTGTTTTGTTTTGTTTTGTTTTTTGTCGAGTTTTTTTGTTGTGGTTTTGGTTTGGACTTTTTTGTTTGTTTTTTATTTGTTTGGGGTTTTCTGTTTGGTTTTCTGTTGGTTTGGTTTGGCTTGCATCGGGGTTTTTTGTGGTTTTGGTAAGGGTTTTTTTCTTTTATTTTGTTTTCTAAAACTTCTACAGCTCTCTGTATTTTATGTTCCAGGGTTTATTGTTGGGTACAAATATAATACATATATATTATTTGTATAGATCACACCTGCTTAACAGCTCTATAAATTCCACTGGTTTGTATTAGTGACTTGCAAGTAAGAACCTAATGTCACAATACTCTTTAAAGTTATTGACAGCAACTACATGAACTGAAAGTTTTCTCAGAGGACATATATAGGATTTGTATTCACTTTTAATGGCAGCTACTAGAGAGGTAAAGCAACCAAGGTGCCCTCAATTGTGTGCACAATCAAATCCATGAAGTGTATTGCTGTTTTTCCTTTGACTATACTCAGGCTTTAGTCACGGACCTCACTTAAAAAAACAGAGATTTAGACGAGGTCTGTAGACAGTTGTATACACCTGAGAGCTGAATCCTAAATTCAAGACAGATGTCTGCAATCTGAAATATAGTCCTCCTGTAGCCATCTGATTTCCCACCCACGTTTTATTTTGCCTGAAAATAATATTATTTTTAAAGTAAAGGTGAATATAAATTCTGCCAGTAATTTGACATCTTGGAAAGAATTGACAGAAAATATGGGGACTTCTGGTCCCCTCTTAGAAGGAAATTGCACTTCCTAAATATCTCTTTCTTAAGTAAGTTCTAATTGCTTCAGGTAAAATTGATTTCAAAATGACTTTTCAAACAAAGAATGAGACAGCTTGAAATAAACATGAACAAGACATTAAAGCATGAGCAGTGGTGCTCTGTTGAGTGAGGTGGCACTTCAGGGTGCAATACTCAGGGTGACCAGGCAGGGACCACACCTTGGCTCTGTGAGCATGAGCCCTCAAAGTGCTTTCTCAGCAGTGCATTTGTCAGCAAGGTTCACTCAAAGTCAGGGCACCCTCATCTCCACAAAAGGCTGAGCACAGAGGGACTCCCCCACTGCTGGGCAATGGGGCGCTGGTAACCTCCGTGACCTCTATCTTTGTGTGAATGTGTGTGTGTGACACAGAGAAGGTCGTTGGCTACAGAAGGGTGTTTAGAAATATGTGTTTATTGACTTTTTAAAATGTCTACTGCAGTAGTTTATCTTCTGTATTGTTGTTATTGATTTTGACTGTGTATTCACAAATCGCTTGTTAATTACTTGTCACCAATAAATCAATAAGTCACTTAGATCATGATTTTGTTTGAATTACCTGAACTTAGAAATTTTTACCTGTAATAGATATTCGGAGTTCAGATTTTTGTTGTGGCTAGCTGGAAAATCTGCTGTTTAATTTTTTATCTCTAAAAGTGGCCTATTACTTCACAGGATGCAAACAAAAATATTGTCTGCCATGTCAGACCCCAATATTTCAAGGTGAAACTCTTGACTTTTCTGGGGACATTAGTTCCACAGATCTGTGTTTTAATATAGTTAAAAAAGAATGCTATTCATTACAGACCCTATTTAATAGCTTGCCCAATGGCATGCTACCCAGCCTCCAAACAATCCAGAAGTGTCATAAATTATAGCTCTATTTGCACCTCTTGGTGTGTCATTTTAAATGACATTATGCACCTCCATTTGGACAACTCACCAAGCTCTCTATCAACACTTAAAGTAGGACAATTTACACACAATGAGAAAGATTCCTGCAGAATGAGAGCTCTCAGCTGGATACAAATTCATGTAAAGAATTACTGAAAAATTGATTTAAAATGTGTTGTGGAAATACCAGGAAAAAAATCAGCACAACCAAACCAATGCATGGAAAAAACATCCTACTGATATAGAGAAAGAAGGAGCAATAAAATTGGAAGTTGGTGACAGACACTGAATGAATTGTACATGTACTTAATGCTCTAAATTTCAAAAAAGAAAACTTCTTCTTACTATGTGATAAAATTTGATTTAAATTTAAAGGTTTAAAAACCACAGAAATGCGCAATACCCCCTGAAAAAGTAAGACTCAAATTAATCAGTATAAGAAAACACACAAGATATTATCACACCAGCAAGTTTTGCAAAACCCTTTTAATCACAACAAGCTCTTTTATCAAGAGTGGGCATTTATTAAACTCAAACTTAAATCTATCAAATATAGTTCGCTCGTCAAATCGCAAAATCCATATGTAAGTATTTAGTCAGCATTTGAGGTGCAATTCATTAAGTTTCATTTAGTATAAGAGTCTTAAAAATTAAAAAGATCTGGGGTAGAAGATAATGGTTTAAATTACACGGCAATATCTTTGGTTTTTTATTAAAGGTATTTAAATATTCATTTATCAGACTCTGTTCTCACATCACATACTTTCATCAGTGCAAAGGTTTTTTCTCCAGTCTGAAATACTTCAAATACGCTTCATACGATGATATATTTGACAATAGGGTATATTCTGTGTTGCTTCTTAAAGGCACAAGATGCAGAGAAAGTCAGCAGAGGGGAAGAGGAGTCAAAGGTTTGCCCAAGTTTTGCCTGCTCTGCAGACTCACCTAAGTGCTACTTCACAACAGATTTTACATTCTTCACCCAACTGCTTTGCCTTTCAGACTTTTTTAACAATGAAACACTTCACCTACACTTCTTCCACCCTGATATATGACTTCCCATATAATTTTGGGTAAGAGAAACTCTAGGGAAAAAAACATAAAGTTTCTCACCTCTAGCTCTAGGTGAACTCCTACAACTTGCTAATTCCATGTGTAGGAATACACTAATGAGAATTAAAGATAGAGAGTTTATAAATTTACTGTTACTTTATTAAAATATCCATTCATGTTCACCATCCTATTTGAAATGCCAAATATAATAGTGTTTTCTTTTTCTCTTTCTTTCTCTCTTTCTTTCTTTTTGTTTGTTTGTTTGTTTGTTTGTTTGTTTGTTTCTTTCTTTCTTTCTTTCTTTCTTTCTTTCTTTCTTTCTTTCTTTCTTTCCTCTTCTTCCCTTTGACTGATAACACATTAAAACAACAGTAAACTTTAATGAGAGCAGTACTAAAACTCAACATTGAATTTAGGTGTTTATATGATCAGTTGTGCAATTCTGATTTATGTAGGATACCAGAACCCTGTACTGCTAAAAGTATTTTTAACAGCACTATGTTCAGGACACAGCTTCAAAACATTGGTACCTTGAAAATAAAGCAGAATATAAATTCTTCATGAGTTCTATACAGACCTTATGCATATGGTGATTTTTCTCCTTTGATGCACATCTGTTTAAAGTTTTTTTGGCTGTGGTAAGTGTGATAGACTGATTTTGCTCAAAATTTTCTAGTAATGAAAAAAAAAAATTATAAGGTTTACCCAATTTAAGTCAATAAATATATCATTTAAGCTGAAAGAGGTTTTCTCATTCCTTCCACTGGTATATGACAGGAAAAGAAAAATAGTCTTTATTTCATTTCATTTATTTAACTGTATAGCATAAAAAGAAACTTCTGTAGTGCTTAAAAAATTGAAGATAGCATTAATGTAAAAATTTTTACTGATTTCTATTGTTAAAATGAAATTTAATAAAAATAAACCAAAATTAAATTAGCATTAATTTTGTTAATTTTGGCTTTGGATACTTTTATATATTTCTGAATAAAATCAGTTTGAGGAGGAAATTTGGTTTAAAATTTATTTTAATATTTTTGCCGTTGGAAGTGTAAGATGGAGATTAGAGGTAATATTTTTATTAGGTAAGATGGTGCAAAATGGTATAAAATGAAGAAGAATAGCCTGAAAATTACAGAGATATTCAAATAAAATTTAAAAAACTAAAAATAATTAGTTTAAGCAAATTAAAATGCTTATACGTAAACTTTGTAAAAACTAAAATGTTTATAGATATCCAGCAACTCCAGAACTTGACACTAAACATCAACTTTCTCCTGATCCATAGGGGATGTAACCTGAATAATGCATTTTCTTTAGAATAAAAATACCAGCTCTTCTCATCAAATAGTTTCAAATCCAGGTATTTCAAAGGACACATTTATAAACAAATGGCCACAGCTAAATTCCTTGAGATTATTTGTGACTGTTTGTCTGTCTTTCGCTGTTTCTATGTCCCCTCACTGAATCAGGAATTTTTGCAGCCAGCTAATTTTATGTTCATTCACTACAGACACTCTGCTTCTTTACTCCTTCCATTCTTTTTACCTTCCTCCAATTTTCCCACTTTATTTTCTCTGTGTCTCATTTCTCTCTTTAAATCTTCATTCCTTCAGAAATATATACTTTGTATAGTAGGTACATGCAGCAGAGGGGAGTTCTATAATTTTTTAAGAAGGTATCTAGATATTCTGCTGTTGAAGAACAGAATAAAACAACGTGATATGGTAAATTTGCTTAGAATTAAACTACAGATATATTTCTTCACCATGTTTTTTAATTAATACTTAATAAAATAATTAATTACTGCAATTAATATTTTCAGTGGACAAAATGAGACTTTATTTGAATAAACCATCCCACCTAAATATCCTATTTCAGAACATTTGATTTTTTAAAAGCATTTTATTTTTACCAACTGAAATATCATCTTCACTGAGGTTGCATTGAGAGATTTTTCACTAACATATGACTTCCAAAAAAAAAAAAATTGTTTCTGGATCATTTTAATTGCCTCCACTTTTTTGCTGCAAAAGAGTGACGAGAAGTTAGGAATCACAGTGAGGAATGTGAACTGTGATTGCTAGACTGCAACTTATATTTTCAAATATTCCCAACAGGCTTTCCTGTAACAAAAAGATGTGCACACAGTCACATCAAGAAAAGAATTTACTGCATCCCTTCTAAAATGTGTATTCATAAAAAATGTAGTATCTTCATAAAACACTACATCTCCTCTCCTCCCTCCCTATTTTCCTTCATTATTGCTGTCGGAAGTGGGAATCCAGTGGGAATAAGTAAGGGATGATAACAGTAATAGCAAAACAAAGTTACTCATTGCTGACAAAATTCAACAGAAATGATTCTTAAGAAAAAATAAAAATTATCCTAAAAGACAAAAAGCTCAGAGGAGAGATGTAGGAAGATAGAAGAATAGAAGATACATTTATAGAAAATTGGATTGTAGATTTCACATTCTGCTACTGACAGTTTCTGAGTTTGACCAAAAAAAAAAACCAAAAAAAAAACAAAACCACCTCTAAAAACCAACAAACAAAACAAGTAAATCAAAAAGGTGAATTTCAGTCTCATTGCTGAACAGAACAAAGAAGACTGACTTTGGACATCCTGATGTGGCAAAGAACCATGCACAGAGACAACAAAAAGTGATAGACTTGGTGTCGTGTGGACGGATTGCTCCCTCTGCCCTTTAAAAGAAGTGCAAACTCTTTGCATTTTAAATACATGGTGCCCCTTGAATTCAGGAATAGGGATGGCTCCTTGGGTGCTTTCTATTAAGCTGCAATGCTAATTTTGTTCCTACAGTAGCTTCCTGTGTGGGTTTTCTCATTTTGCTTTCTAATAAATAAAACTGATGAAAAAACATTGTCTGGTACTGAGATCAAGTGGCATGAGAGTTTCACTTCATGCATTTCGAACTCTATATCCCTCAGTATGCTTTACTCTGCTGTACTATCCTTTAGTAATGATCCCTGCAATTTTGTATCTCCAAACCATGGTGAATTAGCATCAGAAAATGCTGCTTAGACTCAGCAGAAAAAAACTCATATTAGGTCATCTTGATAATATGTATGTACATGGTCCTCAGAGCAGCACCAGCTACTGTTTCCTCAATGGTATTGACACATCCTTAAGGGCCTTCTGTTCATAATTTTCATGTTCTATATGTTCTCCCTTGTGAACTATAAAAGCTGGACAAAGTGAGAACAAGGACTTAAAAATGTGTAATTGGGGGGTTGAAAGATCTGCAGAGAAAAAAAGGGAAGAGCAAAGAAAGTTATTTCAAGTGAATTTTCTGACTCCTCCCTACAGGGAGACGAGGCTGAACTCAAGGACAAAACAGTCATGGGGTTGCTCCAAGCTTCATCAGTGTTCCTTATATATTTTGTTCAGACAGGAACTTATGAAGCACAGGAGCAAGCAGAAAGGACTATATGTCCTGGTACAGTTTAGTACTAAGGGCTGGAAGAAGAGACAGAGGAAGTAAATGAGTCGAATTTTACATGACTTCAGGTTTTTTCTTGATTAACTGACTTCTGTTAATCATTAGTGCATACAAGAGGAAAACACCAGTTTCTCATCTAATAAGAACTTCATAATTCTTCAAGGATTCATAAGTTTTTAAGGACATTACCTTGGCAATACCAAGGTTAGCTTTTAATTGCAGATTTCAGTAGCATGTACTCATACATGGTAAAATAACTGTATGTTGGTAAAATACATGGTAACTCATACATGGTTAAAATCTGTATGTTGACTTATATGTATTTAAATCCCTTCCTGTTACAGAAAAATACATTACAACCTGTTTTCTTGTCTAGTTGTCTAGAGGTTTTCCTTTAAAAATGTAAATTTCGGAGCAGCTTGTCCTCAAATAAACCAGAGCCTTGACATTACTGGGGGAACAAGTGACTTTGGTGTAATCTAAAGGAGGCTATAATTTCAGTTACTCAATCTGCATTTATCAGAAGAAAAAATAAATAAATGCAAACTGATTTCTGTTACCATGTGCAACTATATATTGGGCTGGACTAAGCATTATTTTGCACACTGCTGTCTATCTTTCTATTAAAAGCATAAAGTATTCTGAGACATATTATCCCATATGGCTCTTATAGCTGCAGAGCAGCTGGGCTAAATTATCAAAGGAGGATGCACAATTAAGCAGGATCTTACTAGTACAATTGAGGTCTGTAATTAAGCCTCTGTCTCCATAGACACATCTGGTCTCTACCTCCTCACTGTGCTCTGGAATGTGAGATACACTGCTGTTTGGCAGTAACATGTCTGTTGGGGAGAATGGGGGGGTGTGGGGGTTGTGAGTACACTGGGTACTACACACCTCAGAAAGATCTGCAGGATCAAGATCTTAGTGTTAATAAACTGAATTTCAGAGGAGGACATCATTTAGCTTCCTACACAAGTCTAAAATTTCCATTAGTCACATATTGAATTAACTATTTGCTTGTTTTTGAAGAAACATGGGTCTCTGGAAACAGCGGCATCAATTACACATCACACTTAAAATAATAACACTTAGTTGTTTGTAGAACTATTTGGCCTTTTTTTTTTTTAAATTCCATGCATTATATGAGCAATTAAGTAATGCCTAAAGAGTAAAAAAAAATCCATTTTTATTCTATACTTTATTATTAGTTAGAATGAATTGAAAATGTGTTATTCTGTGTTGCAAATGAAAAGTTTTAAGATGTACATTATAGAATGTATATTAAAGATCCAAATCACATTAATCAAATCAAAGTAAACAGATTTTAAAATGTCTCTATACTACTCTCATGCCTGTATCAATACAATAAGAGATGATGTCACTCATAGTTGCAATCACAGAATTATAGAATACGTTATGTTTTAAGAAACCTCTAAAGAATTTCTAGTTCTAACCAACTACCTTGGGCAGAGACTCTTGACTTTAAATCTGGTTGCTCAAAGCCCCCTCTAACCTGGCCTTGAACATTTCCACTAACGGAGGATCTCAACCTCTCTAGACAAGCTATTCCAATGTGTCACCATTCTTACACTAAAAAACTTTTCTTTACATACAATCTAAACCTTAATCTTTCAGTTTAAAACCATTAATCCTTGTCCTATCACTACAGACTTCTGGTAAAAATCTTTTTCCATCTTTCCTTTAGGCTGCCTTTATATGCTGAAAGGCCACAATATGGTGTCCCCACAGTCTTCTCTTCTCCAGGTTAAAAAAACAAAACAAAACAAAACAACTCTCTGAGCTTTTCCTCATAAGAGGGAAGTTCCATTTCTCTGATAATTTTAATAGTCCTCTTCTTGGCTCACTCCAGCACATCCTCTTCTTTCCTTTACAGAGAACTCCAGAGCTGGATGCAATACATGGGCTGTGGTCTCACAACAGCAGATTAGAAAGGGAAAGTCACCTTCCCCAACCTGCTGGGCACACTATTTTGGTGCAGTTGTCTTTTAGGTCTGCAAGTGCACAATGGCAGCTCATGTCTGATATTTTATCCAACAGTATCCTCAACTCCTTCTCTCTGCCTAGCTGTTTTTAATGCCTTCATCACCCAGGCTGTACTGACACTTTGGCTAATTGAACTTTCATGTATTTACATGGGCTTGCTCCTCCAGTTTGTCCAGTCTCTGGATGACATCCCATCCCTCTGATATGTCAACCACACTCACCTGCAAGTCTGCTGAAGGTGCTTTCAATCCCCCTGTCTACATCACCAATAAATACATTAAGTTTTATTGGTTCCACTTCAGACACCTGAGAGTTCTCCTGTTACTGATTTCCACTTGTGTGTGGAACCACTGACTGTAACTCTTTGGATAACTGTAACATCCATCCATCCATCCATCCATCCATCCATCCATCCGTCCATGCAATTCTTTATCCATCTGACAGGTCACCCAACAAATCCATACCTCTCCAATACAGAAGTAAGAATGTTGTGCAGGACCTTATGAAAGGTCTGGGTAGATGACACCTGTAGCTTTTCCTCCGTCCACTGGTGCAATAGCTCCATCATAGGAGGCACAGTGAGGCAAACACATTCAATTAACAGCTGAATAGAAGCAGAATTAGAAGTGAGGGCACAGAAAAAATCAATCAGCACATACATTGTCATTGCAAACATGCACACACAGATACTTAATTAACAAGAAGCTTGTTTTCAGTTTTGAAGGATATATGGGCTGCTCTGAGTTAGTTCCTGTTGAGTCACTGTGGCATGAGTATAAACAAGTCTCTACAAGTGTCACAAATGTGAGAAAAGATAATTATATCTGCACTGCAGATATTTCCTGCTGACAATCAGATTTATATAAAGCCTTTTGGGAACAGGGGAAAAGTTCTCAATTATTTCAGTTGTTCTTTTATTAAGCAGCGTGTGAAGAGTTTGTTTACAATATAGTAAGTAAATTTTACATTTAAATAAAGTGCTAATTTTATTTATCCAAATTTAGCAAATTTTGCTATTTTTAGTAGATAAATTAAAAAACCACAATCACTGTGCAACTAACATTTGTAAAATTAAAAAGTGTGAGATTGATCTTTTCTGTCTAGATCTCATATTCTGTTGTATTTATGCTGTGAATATATACTAATATACAAATATATGAACTCGTCTCTTCTTAAAATGGAGCCAGAATAAATTATACTTCACAATTACTATATTCTATTGAAAAAACCTGAACATCTTAATAATCTTTTATTTTATCAGAAGGGATAAAAAAGCTAAGCCAGGTTTGGACATTCAGCATAGTACAGTCTATTAGGTAGAAGTTTGCATATTGAGGAAAGAAACTCTGCTGGATCTACAGCCTTGCTACAATGCAGACAATGCCTGACCTGTGCATATAAGGAAATTATATTAAAACTAAAAAATGAACATGTTCTATGTGTTTTTTTCACACTCTGTTCCTCAGATTTTATGAATAAAATCTTCAGGATATTCCTTGAGCCCTTTTATGAATTTCGTAGGACTGAAAAATACTCATAACCTGAAGGTTTAGTTATTTAATAATTTTTCTGGGTCATGAGAGATAGCTAGGATGTACTGTAAAGACATTCCTTTTCAGAAAAATAAAAAAAAAAAAACCTTAAAATGATGATGCCTGCTAGACACTAGGCATTGGGAGTTTTGAAAACTGCATCTTTGAATTTGATCTTATTTTTCTGGCAAAAGTCTTGAACTGCATTTTGTTGTTTGGCACTATCTCAGTAAAGATGAACTATGTGGTGTTCTTGTTACTGAGGAAACCTTGCAAATGTCCCACCCCTATTGCATTATAAGTGATGGCACAGTATCCTTGTGCTGTTCAGAATAAATAAATGAAAGGAATGGAGAGTCAGAAATCAAAGGACTGCAGCAGGCAGGTAGCCAGAATTAAACTTTTGAGAAATGTTAGAACTATTTAAGTCACCATTTTTAAAATTCTCTTTGCACATCCAGAATAGATGTGTGGAATACAGTCTTCCCTTGAGCCTGGGAGAAGAGGAACAGAAACATTAGAGTTTCCCTTTGTAGCTTTGAATGTTGTACTGAGTTAATAAACACCAAGTCCTACTTAACTGTAATTAATTATCTATATAAATATCTCTTATATGAACTTCTACTACAGGATTATTTCATAATAACTGTATGAGTTATAGAATAGTAAGAAATTATTATCTATTATTATTATTTAATATTATTTATTATGTATATATAAGGTTTTTTCCTAGAATATTTCAGAGTTTGACTTCTGATACTAGCTGTTTGTTTACAATAGGGGAGTAGCAACAGCAAAAAAAATAAAGGCAGCTGGAATCTTTGCATTTTGAGAAACCTGACCCTTCGTCTGAATGACTGTTACCCTGAAGCAGGACAAAAGATTTGAACTGGTTTTACCTTTAAAACCCAAAAATTTTTGCCAGATGTTTTGGGAAACTTCAGAGCAGTATTTGCATTCACAGAAACTACTCTTCAATGAAATATACAATGATGTCAGCGCAATACATTTCCATAACTCAAGAGGCTGGACCACCTCCAAACATCTACTTTTCTATAAAAAGAGGAGAAAGTAACTTCTTAGTGTATTTTTTCTATACTACAGTGAAATAGCAGCTTATATTCTGAACATAAATTGTATAGATGGTGCGGTATGGACTAAAATGAGGTTTTAAAGATCACAAAAAATGTAATTTCACAGGGGAAAAATGGTCAACCAAATGGCATAGACAAAACTATTGAAACAGCATGGAAGCCAAGTCAAATACACTATAAGACGAAAAGCAGAAATTACTTAATTTTCTCCTTTGTTATGTCTGTAATTAAGTCACAGTTTATACCACATGTTATTATTTCATGAATCCTATAGAATATTCCAAGAAGGAGTGTATTTGATTTCAATAGAAATTGCAAAAGAAACAGGGTTTGGGTCCAGTGTAGATACTGGTCTGTACCTGCCAGTACACTTTGCCCTACAGATGTAATGAAATGTTTGACCTTCTGAAATACAAGGAAATTTATTTCAGTGCACTCTAAGAACTGCAGGAAGTAAGATAACTCTATAGACAAGCACATTGATTCATGGCTAAGGATGCAGCAGTTTTAAAGAAATCAATTTTGATGCAGTTGTATGTTATTTTGTGCAAGGGATACTTCTTTGATCTGAGGCTCTAGGTGGCAAAGTTTTATTGTGTACTCTTGCTTAAACTCTCTCATCACCACACAGGGTTTGTCCTTTACTGCCTGGGGGGATGTGCTGTCCAAGCCCAGATGCTTCCTGGGAAGAGATGGCACACAGAAAGCAATGCTGTAGATGGTGCTGGCAATTAAGCATGAAAAATGGCAAACCTTCTTCCTGTCCCTTTGCTACTTATACACACAGAAATAGCCTCAGTATCTTGCAGGTGTTTATTAATGTCACTGGTGTCAGCATTATTCCTTAATTAAATACAAGGCACACTTCCATGACTCTTGTTTTGAAAGTTAAGGTTCATGGCAAACACATTCAATATATATGAAATTGAATCTTCTTAGCTTGTAGTCTATACCTGGAAGAAAATAGATTGTATAAAATTAAACCATGCACTTGGGAACAAAGGCTCCTGTATTCTTGTGCTGCCGGCAGGTATTACCTATTTAGCAAGTCACTAAACTGTTTCTGCTTCATAAACCCCATCTACAAAAAAAGGAATATTCTAGTCATTAACTCTAGAAAAATGCTAATAACCTAAGTAAAAAAAAAAAAAACCAAAAACCACAAAACAATCGGGGAGGGAGAAGAGGTTAAATAATAGTGATTTTTATGTTTATTTAAATATCAGTTTAGGATTGATAATGATATTGATATTGATTCAATATTTAGTTTAATATTGAACTTCATCTTTGAAGAAATTGTACACTTTGATTTAAAAAAAGAGAAAAGATAAAGATATGTGTGGGTAAAGAGTCAAAGTAATCTATGATGAAAGGAAGAGGCTAGTCCTGTCCAATGGAGAACCTAACAGGACACATATGATAATATTATTCCATCTAAAATCATAATTGCATTTTAGGATTAATGGGAAATATTAATATTTAGCAGTACATACTCCCATCTTATACTCACTAGAGATAAATGAGCATTCAAAGAATGAGCAAAATCTGCATTTAGAAATCATTTGTCATTTGGAAGGTGTCATTGATCAACATCAGCTTTCAGTAGCATATTTAATTTCTATTAAAAATTATTTAATTTTTATTCTTAGTAAGTATCCACAGAAAGATCCTTCAGTTCCCATTCCTGTGCACACCCTGCAATCACAGACCAGAGAGGGGTTGTCCATTTCTGAGGTCCTTTACTGACAAAATTCACAAAAGCATGCTTAATGGTGAGAAAACAGTGTATGCTTGGTGTCCTGGAAAAATTTTATCTAAAAGTGCAGCTGCCCAATACTTCTGTAGGCAACTGAGAATTCCTAGTTTATTAATCTGATATGTTAGTTTGTGTCCTTTGATTGTCCTAGGGAGCCTGGTTTGATCATGTTTCCAGATATGCCAGGTGCCTCAAGTGAGATTGAAGGTTTCTGCATTAGGAAACACTGCAGCTACAACAAATATAAAGATGGTAATGTCACTAATTCTTTTCCATTCTTTTTGGAATAAATAAGTTTTTATAAGTAACAATAATAGTGAGAAAAAAATTCTGTCCCAGACCTCAAGGAATAGAGTTGGAATTTTTATGCAGACTTCTCATCTTCGCATGACTTATGAATTGATGGGAAATTGTATATTGCCTCACTGCATTATCACAAAGCATATTTATCATGGTTTAGTCTGAATGACAAATTTGACATTTATTTCTCTGTTATTAAGATTTAAAAAAACCCACAAAATCCAACCCAAAATCTCATTAAGGGGATAAAATAAACCTAAATGAGAAACAAGCAAAGTGTAATTAGATGCACTGTTTTAAGGAGATGGTATATTCAGTGAAGCAATGAAATTACGTTGCTTGAAGAGAATATAAATATTTTCCTTCCTAAACATTAAGCTTCCACTACTTTAGCTGTTATTAAAATTCAAAAGGATTCAGCCAAAGAAGCACAGGAGCCATTTTGAGATCTTCAGTGTCATGGAGGAGTCTTCACAGCTGTACACTTGTAGGGGATGCCAAAAGAAAATGTAAAAGTCATCTTTTCCCATGAGTATATACCTGAGTTGTCAGCGGATTCCTTCCTAATTCATCCTTGGTCTTTGAATTCTGAAGTCAGAAGGCTGAAGAGTATTAGTAGAAGAAAAATCACAGAATAATCACTACAATGTAGAGATTATTAATCAAGATACAGTAAAACTTTGCAATGGAAGAAGCAGACTACTTTATTGGTATGCAATTAATCCTCTGAAAAATTTGAAGATATTAGGACTATTACACATAATAAATAGTAGGGTTGTAAAGAATAGGCCAATATTCATCACAAGGCAAAGTAACCTTTTTTTTTCTTTAAGTATCTAGGTTTGTATTCATGATTTTAAAATATCACAAGTATATATTAATTCTTTGTCATTTCTCTCTGAGTTTGGCAACTGGTTTATAGGTTACCCTATGATTTATGACTTATCATTATAGCATTTTTCTAACTTAAGTTCTATTTCTACACTTTGTGGTAATTAAAACAATTATTAAATGATGTATTGGTTTGAAATGTCACTTTGCTTTATGAATTCATATTGACTTGCTTGTTGCTTTTAACATACTTCTCTTTACAGCATTAGCATTCTTGGTGCAGTTGCATTAAACTAATGGATCATTGATAGCCAGGCATTCAACCAAAGGACTTCAGTTATATGATACTCAAAAATTTGAAATGTAACTTCTCAGTTCCAGCTGTAGAATTTACAATGCAGATGATTAAGTTTGCTTAAACTGTGATTCCCATAAACCTCTTTCCATACTGGAGCACTCTGGATGAAAAACAGAAAACAAGAAAGGGATAGACTCAAGTGGGTTGCCTAAAGTGAACTGTCACAGTCTGGGAATCCCAAGACATGAAAAATGTGAACCCATTTGAACAAATCCAGAGGAGGCCATGAGGATAATTAGAGGTCTGGAACACCTCTCCTATGAAGGTAGGCTGAGAGAGTTGGTTCTGTTCAGCCTAGAGAAGAGAAGGCACTGCAGAGAACTTACAGCACTCTTCGAGTATCTAAAGGGGATCTACAAGAAAGCTAGAATGGAATTTTTTACAAGTGCATATAGTGGTAGAACAGTGGGAAATACATAGCAAATTACAGACCCATCTACTTTCTATTAATCTCATAAGACTAATCATCTCAGCTAGCATTTACACCTCTAAAACTTAAGGGAATTTGAGAGAAGATGCAGCCACAAGTAAAAGACAGCTTTGGGAAAGAACGCAAATTAAGAAAATGAACTGGGATCTATATGTATATATCACACTATGGCTCTGTTTGTTCAGCAGACAGCTTTTTTAGTGCCAACTGACACTTTTTATGGCTTGTAACTTAGCTTTCAGTGCTGTGCTAATCAGATCTTGGTGTCATAAATACCTTGCAGAGTGTGACATATCTGATTTTGACAGAATAGGGTGCTGGTCACCTTGATATTTCATCCGCCTCACAAATATGTGTCCTGATGTTGCCTTAAATTTAGCAGGGGAATCTGAAAATTACGGCAGAGTTGAAACAGTTGAATCTAATGTAGTTCTACAAAAGATGCCAAAAATATTGTCATGTTTTATGTAATGTGGTGTATTTTCAGAAGTTGTTCAAAATATCCTGTAATTAGCAGTTATATTCTCTTCTGCAGTTCAACAGGCTACATACATTAACTTATTATTTTTATTGTTCAAATTATATTTCTTGAAAAAACATGTTGATTAGTTTGTATCTATAAGGTTATTCTTTTCTAGGTATCCATTGCACAAATGATAATCAGTTGTGCTGCATTGCAGCATTAGTTCAGTAAAATAACTTTTTATAAAAAAATCCATGAGCAAGAGGGATACAAACTTCCAATCTTTAGGATCTCTGCTAGCTTTTATCATGTTTAATTTGCTTCATCATTCATATAATTTTCTTTCTGATTTCAGAGAAATTGATAAAGAAGCATACACAGACTACTTAAGTAATAAAAGTGCAGAACCATTCTTCTATACAAATTAGCTGCTGAAAAATTCAATAAATTACAGGGTCAGTGCACAATTTCCATCTTATTAATGCTGTCTAAATCCCAGTTTCCAAACATACCCTTCATCAAGACACTGGACATCTCCTTCATTTCACTTCTATCTGCTGCTGCCAATCCACACATTTCCTCCAATTAAGAACTCAAAAAAACAACATTTAAAAGAGCTTTTGTCTGGACAGAAGCATACTGAAAATATTGCTGTTACAGTGGGAAATAAATAAACAAACATGTGTTTTACCTCATTTGCATGGCAGCAAATTCTTCTACCTGGGAAAAATACACCCCCAAAGTGTAAAATATACTCAAACAATTAGGTTATTCAAGTAGAAAAGAAGAACAGGTTCTGAAAATGTCTTTTTATGAAAAGAATTTATATTCATATTTATATTCACCTTCATTGATTCCCTTCCAAAACACATTTAACTTCATTCTTCTTTTACATGTCAGTTTGTCTACTCCTGCATAAGTACAGTGACATTCCTGACAGATACCTGTTCTGGAAAGCCTCCACAATTACAGGCTCTGAAGACCTGAAATGGACTTTTCTAATGTCTTCTAGCCCTTAGAAAATTTAAATGATAATTTGTTCCATTATTTCTTAAGTAGTTCACTATGTATACAGGATGCAAGTTATTGCATTTTCAGGAGGCTTGTATGGATTTGAAAAGTATCCTCCTACCAAAACCCTAAAACCATCCACACAAACTTTTTAATTATCTTCAAACCAAGCAATTCTCACAATAATCTAACTCATAAATGACTTGCAAGTGAGTTGGAGAAACACATCAAATAGAAGCAGTGTTAAACTGCTGATGATTGTTTAGGGATACCATACCCTAATATTTTAAATTAGTAAGCATGGATGGAACACTTTCTTTTTCTTAGTGGAGTACAGAACCAGTGGTACTTTGGAGGAGAGTGTTTGGATTTAAGATGTCACTGGAAACTAAGAGCATTACTACATAGAAGATGCTACTTTTAGAGCAGAACATTCAACTAGTTAAAGGCAGATAGGAGAATAGCTGACTAGTGACAGCTCTGACAGGAAGAGTCTGAAGATTAACCCATGAACAATATTAACACATTTCAATTAAAAACCACATTAATTTCAGAGAACTAAGCATCAGTAAAAATAAAAAGTCAAATAAAGACATCTTCCTGCTCTGTTTAGCATGTTCCTCTGTATGAGACTATGAGAGTATTTAGGTAAGGATAGTACATTGATAACAACAAGTGTGAAACTATTAGAAAACCCATGGGAAAATGCAACACGAACCTACACAATATACATCCTAAAATGCAAAATGAATAAGTAATAATGTCAATCTTCCATGGAATTAATTACATTTTATTTGTTATTTTAGCTTCAGCTGCTAAAAATTCATTTTATTAGACTGAATTTTATTAATTCAGTAAATCTATCTTTTTGAATGTCTTTATACCCGCACCAAACACTGAAGTGACAAAGAACGGCAGTGGAAGAAAACCTGGTCCATCTTCCCTTCCTTGCAGCTTCAGGCCTGTGAGTGATTAGAGGTTGGTCACTTCATTTGAGGTAAATAGCTTTACTGAGAGAGAATATTATCCAGCCTTTATCTTTCCTCTTGGAGCTGTTCCACTTTGTGGTAATAAATTATTGACTCAGTTGGTAAGAAACAATGACATTACATCCATGAAGGTTAGAGCGCACTGATGGGAAATGAAATTTTCATGTTCAGGTCCTTGCTTCAGTGAATATTCAAAATTAATGAGAAATAAAGTTCAAAGACCAGTAATCCCCACTCAAATGACCTAATTAGAATAGTCTGTATGCATAAGAGACATCAAGCAGGTGCTCTTATCTCTTAGGGGAATACCCAGTCAGTATGTTATTGTCTAGTTAGGAGGTAGTAATTTCAGAAATAATTTCATTTTTCATATTGTGAGTAAATGGTCAATACATTTTGTTACTGGATAAGGTAAAATAATGTCTTCTCAGTCCTTTCAGAAGGGAAGGCTGCCTGGATCTAAAGCTGCTTAGCTCCATGATAGGATGCTTTGACTTAAGAGGGAACTCTGATACTTATTCTATTGGATCATTTCCATAGCTCTTCACTCACTCTGCAGTGAGTGAAAAATGTCCTGCTATCCCATGCTAATTTTTATGGGCATAGTCACTGAATTTGTAAGTATTCCACCAAGTCCACAGACCCTGTTGAGATGGATCCACAGGTCCCAAGGGAGCTAGCAGACGTTATTCTGAGGCCACTCTTATTAATGTTTGATGGATCATAGTGATGGAAAAAAGTGCCCAGATACTGGATGAATGTAAATGTCACCCCATCTTCAAGAAATGCAACTAGGAGGACTCAGAAAAGTACAAGCCAGCCAGCCTCATTTTTATTCCTAGGAAGTTTATGGAGCAGCTATTCCTGAAAAACATTGCCAGGCACATTAAGGAGGAGAAAATAATGTAGTCAGCATGGATTCACCAGGGGAAATTCATGCTTGACATCTATTTAAACACCTATGAGGAAATCAACTTGCCAGGTAGGTGAAGGGAATATTGTCTACCTGGGCCTCAGGGAGGTTTTGGACATTTATGTACATAGCAGCACACATACATGCCTGAAGGGATAATGCAAAGAGAAAGGAACCAGTGTCTTTTCATTGATACTCAGTGAAAAGAGAAGAGGCAGTGGGCACACACTGAAATACAGGAGATGGCCTCTGAACATCAAGAGGTGATTTTTTCCTGTAAGGGTGACTGAATCATGGCACAGGCTGCCCAGAAAGGTTGTGGAGCCTGGATCTTCACAGAAAGCATTGTCAACATGGTTATAGAAGGTATACTGTTAAGAATTGAAAACTTAAATTATGTAAGTTTTGTGGACCAAAACATTGGTCCACAAAATGTATTAATGTATGAAAACCATTTACTTGTGTTCAAATTAAAAATAAAGAATTGGTCTTTATTCAACACTTCCATTGCGATACTCAGAAGGGAAGAAAAAGACCTAAGCCCTTAACTTTCTTAACTCTAACAAAGATTTTAAAAATTCCTTGTAAAAATGTATCATAATTATCAGATTATGAAATAATTTTATTTGATAAAAAAGTTATGTAATTGTGTATAATGTGGCAAAGAAGCTAGAGAAAATAAGAAAGAAACAAAAACAAAGAAGAGTGAGCGTGAGTCTGCAACCTAGTTCTATAAGTAATCTTCTACAACAGGGAAGCCCAAGTTGCAGTTCAAAGGTGTTCATGCACTTCATTCAGTAACTGGTCAATGTGAAACCAAATCCTTTTGTATAATTTCTCCCAGCAACAAAAAATCAAATGGGTTGACACCACCATCACACCTGTCCTGGACATATTTAAAATGGAAATAATGATTTTCTTGAAAATGTATTTGTATAAAAGTTGCAAAGCATTTCAGGGGTTCTCCAAATTCTCATTTCTCCATGTGGCTTGAAAACATATTTGATAAAATACATAACAAAGCATATGATTTAAAAGGTAGAATAAAATGAATGATTTGGGAATTGATGATCTCTTGTAGATAGTAAACTTGGTGTCCACTCTCTGTGAAGATTCAAAAAAAAATTTACGGAGCTGAAGCACAATCTTCCACTACAGGAGTTTTAACACATCATTAGTGATCATATTGGAAGTAACACCCCTCCTAAAACATTTAAACCCATGTTTTTACAAACTCTTCATTTCATATGCATTGATACTATCCCAGATGCAAAGTGTGGGAGAGTGTGATGTTTGTATTTGGAAATATATAATAAAATGTATTATTAGCACCATAAAATTTTATCAATCATACAGAAGGATGTCAAAGAATGAATAATGTTCTAACTAAAGTAAAATAATCTAAAATTATAGACAATGTCATTTAGGAAAAGAAACAGTGCTTTTACAAATGCATGCCCACATTTGTTTTTCTACTTTTATTTAATTGGAGAATACAAACAAGATAAGAGAAATAATCTTGTCACATTAAAAATACATGCAACATTCCAGTAGAAAATAGGATAAGCAGAAGTAATTAGTTGGAATATGTAGAACAAAAAATTACACTAAAATATTTACAGCGTTCATTTTGATATTCCCTTTGAATGGTTTATTTGCTTAGATTAATTTAAGTTTTACAGGAGCTTTCAAAAGGATAGTTGCAATCTGAAATCTTAAACATCATATTTTCCATGTATTAGAATTGACTACCTATCGTTTAAATTATTAAAACAAAAAAAATAGAAGGTTTATTAAATAAAATATGTTCCTTTATAAATAATTGCTTCATAAATATGTCACTTTTAAAACTAACTAGAGACAATACTGATAAAGGAAATTAAATGAGCAGTGTTTAGGAATTGTACAAGAAGTATTATGAACAAAAAAGGATCAGGCTTTAAATTTCCAACCTCCAAGGTCTAGATCAAAAACCACCACATAGTGAAGTTAGAAAAAAAGAATTCAACTTCCACAATTCACATTCATGTAAACATTCAGCTCAGAAGATTGACATTACATTACATCTTTTTCAGCAAGAAAAAGGAAGATTACAATTTGTCTTCCCAATAAATGGAAAACAAAGAACAAAATTTAAAGGGGTTAAATAAAATTGTGTGCAAAGAGATGTAAATTATTTTAAAAGTTTAGTTACTTTTGATATAACTTTATGATATATTTATTTTTATATATATATGGGGTTTTTTTCAGTATAGATCTTTTCTCAGTGAAAATTTTGGACAGTAAACAGAAACTCACATAATTATAATTTTAGAAAGATTTTTATTAATGCTCCATTCTTTAACTGAGATAAAATAGACACTGTAACCATCCTGTCTGTGAAAGATAAAATATTTCAACATATATTTATATTGTTAGTTCACCCATCTAATAGACCCATATTTATTATTTCTTTAACTAGATTAACAACATATGGTATGAACATACCTCATCAGCCAGTTATATTGCTTTGTACATCTTATGCATAGCTGCTGATAAATGGGGCAATAACACATTAACAATGCTGAAGCTGTATATAACATGCCTTGAATGTTGTTTTCATCATTAATATTTAATAAATTAATTAATGTGTTGAAGTAATAAACTTAAAGCTTACTTTGTGTTTTAGCGGTGGAGCAATATATTTTTGCTACTAACAATAAAGTCAGAAATAAATATTTTTTAGTTGGCAGCCTCAAAGAAAACTATTTACACAATGCTTGCACAACACTTTTAAGAAAAAAGCATTAAGAGTTCCACATTGAGTTGATAAAAAATCCTTTGTAGGGTAAAGATGGAGAAAACTTCTTTATTCATGAATTTACAGTTGTTCCCTTCTTATCACAAACCTACTCATTGACAAGGAGTTTAACTTCATGGAATAGATTAGCACAAAATAACAGAGAAAAGAATTTGCCAAAAAAATTACCCTACTATCATTTTCTATAGAAAAAAAAGTTTCTCTGGCTATTTAAGATTTAAAATATTTTATTAAAGTTTCTTGACATGTATAGAAGTTCTGCAAGTGTTTGATACCCAGATAGTAGAATGTGAAGACTACTAAATTATAAATCCATGCAAGAAAATTCTGAGTATTTAAGGAACATAAAGAAGTCTTTATGGAGAGAGAGCAAAGAATTATCTAGCACAAAAGCCTGACAATAGTCAATAATGGATGTCTAGGAAACAATATAACTAAAACAAATGAAGAGGCAGAAAATCTGATTGAGAAACTTACATTACATACAATTTTGTAGAGCACCAGTGAATAGAAAATATATAGCCCCGATTTGCAATTACTTACATATAGATAAGAAGATTTAAGACAGTGGCTTAAATTGTTGAGTGTCAAGTTTTATGAAGACTACAGAAATCACTCATCAGCCTCAGTAGGCATTTGCTTTCTTCAGATTACCTGAAAACAGCAGAAGGAACTTGCAATGTAAAACTTAAAATAAATATACAGTTCTTCACATTCAACCTTGAAATGTCTAATGCTAAGGGAGCAGTGCTGTACAGTGGTGTGGGAACACTTCTCATCTAAGAGAGAAATGGAGAACCAGACAGAATAAGTTTAGATGCTGACTTTGTGTAACATCTGCCTACAGGTCTGAAAACAAATCAATACAGATTCATTCCCATCGACATTATGAAGGGTACTAAATTTATCAGAGGACATGATAACATTTTTATCTACAGACAGTGGAATTGTATTAAAACAAAACAAAACAAAACAAAACAGTTCAGCTGCTTTGTTAAAAGCTGTGAGAAGTGTAAGTACTTAGGTCTTCTGCAGTATCTGTGTGATTCAGGACTAAATTGGGCCAGTGACACTTTGAAATAAAGGAAGGTTACAGCTTCTGTCTGTAGGCCACTGAATTTATTTGCAAATGCAAAAGTAACCACCATCATACTGTAACATTCTAACTTCTGGCTTTGTGCTTCTCCATATCCTTTCAAAGTGTCCTGTCCATGTGCTATATTTAGCATAACATAGTACAGCTACTCAAGTCTGGTGTCTTTTGCTGCTTTAATCTAGACTATGTTTGCCACACCCTGCTTTACCTTCCTTGCAATGGTTATTCAGTTCAGTTCAGTCTTTACAAGCTACTTAGGAAATAAGCTAACATAACACAAGGTGTATGAAGCATCAGTGAGCCCAAAATATAAATACAGTAAGAAAAAGTGCTTGGTAGCTACTTGATGCTAGTAATATGTTTTTAGCAGTGATTAAAAATAATTACAAATACACAAATCAAAAAGATTTGCAAATAAGACACTTCAGCAAATAGATGAATTTGCACTTTGGGACAGATTTGGAATTCTTCCTATTTAAATAAAATAATCATCACTGGATAGCCAAATAATCCAAAATTTATCACCACAAGTTTAATGTAAAAAAAGTTCTTAAATGAACTGCTGTTAAAAATCAATGCTCTGATGAAAGACTGAACTTTCCAGAAGGACATTGACCAGAAAGTTTAAACCTTTCCTTATTGTTCTAAGTATAGCAGAGGGTGCCCTTGCCAAACCTCCTGTCATTTGTGAAAGGCATCCAGTGAAATCATTTTGGATAACCAAAGATAACAAATAAATTTTTTTAAGACTGCTAAACTGTGTATATATATATATATATATATATATATATATATATATATATATATATATATATATATATATATATATATATATATATATATATATATATATATATATATATACACACACACACACACATTTTACTTCAGGATGTGAGTGGTTTGACCAACAAAGGGACAAAGAAGTGGGCAGTTTCCTCTGGGAGGCATAGTAAAACTTGCAAATAGTGACACAAGTAGCAGATATGGCAGATAGAGAACATAAAATTGGCATGAGGGGCTGCAAATTAAAAAAAAAATAAGATTAGCATAAGGGGCTACAAATAAGCAAGATATCATGAAAAAATGTATGAGAAGGATGAAAGGGAAATGAAAACCAAGATAATCAGCAGTGGGCACAAAAGGTATTCCTCATCTTCTAAGAGGGACAAGCAGCATGAAAATATAGTCTTGAATGAGGGAAACCAGGTAAAAAGAATAATTCTGTTTCATTCTGATTTTCTTTGTTCTCAGTAATGGTAACCTCAATATTAGTAACCAAGAATAACCAGGGACCACAGGCCTCAGTGCTATTTATAAGGTATTGATTGTGTGTACAGTCATTTGGGATATAAGTTTCATATACAGCTGTGTATATGAACTGCTTAGTAATAGCAGTAACTTTTAAACTGTGCTCCTAACAAAATTCAGTCAAATATTTAAAAGAAGCCAAGTGAATCACACAATTGTCACAGTGGTTCCTAAATCTCAGAGAAACATAATATGTGTAGGTGTATAGAAATGTATTTACATACATATGTATTTACATACATATGTGTGTGTGTTAGTCTATTTGCGTTCTGTATATATGTACATATGTAAAGATATTCAGCTTGAGTAATACATATTTACTAACTCCATTCAGTTGTGATTTTCATGAACAACCAAGCTCAAAATGAGTTTTTGAAGAGTTATTATGCTTCTTTCACAATGGGTCAGCTAAAATCAATGGAGCCTTTCCACTGACTTCCAATGTGTCCCACATAAGGATGAAATCTCTGTGAGTTCAAACTATGATGGTAATTGCTGCTGGAAAAAAAAATCAAAGCATGTTGAAATGTTCCAGTTTTAAAGCAAACTTCTTGATATTGATTCAGACTTTTAGGTCTAGTAATGAACCACAGAGGGAAAACATTAGTGGATGGCTGTCCTGTTCCACATGATAACACCATCAGCTATGTCAAGACAGTACAAACTGCTAATGGACATGGAGCAAGGTACATCTCTTCAGAACTACTTCAAGTCCTAACTGTTACAAGAAACCAATCCCCAGGCAAAACCCCTCTCTGTACTGGATATATTAAAAAGGTAAGCACACATAAGGTCAAAAGGCATTATATTGTGAGATAAAATTAGTGGTAAGGAGTTACTATCTTAGTAATAGTACTAGCAACAATAATAGACTTTTAATATCTAATAATGAATATTACATCTGTATAGTAGTGAAAGTAGACATTACAAAAATGATGAGTAAATTAGAAGTAAGAGAAAAAAGATAAAATAAAGAATTGTTTGAAAGTTTGAGATCTTTTATATGTGGAAAAAAAATGAAGGGGAAAAATGGTTAAAATAAAAACTATGGCATGACTTTTAACAGCAGGCATTAATTAATCAAGTACTATTAATAAAATAAATAATCAATGTCCGTATGGAAAACATGAAGCAACATAAATCAACCAGTGTGAAGGCTACTGCTCAAATATATTTACCAAATCATTCTTAAAAGTAATTTATAAATTAATAAAACTGGAGGAAGACTGAAAAATGTTGATTTGGTAACAAATTTGTTGCTTCATCGCTGGAAGAAAACTACAAATTTTTTGCTGCTCTTGCGTAAGCTTTAAACTTTGTGCTCATTTTTTATATACGTTTACCCATTTCCTATACACTCTGTGCACTTCCTCTCAAAAACTGTCTCTCCCTTCATGGCTTTTAATCTATAATCTGTGCTCCTTCTCTATGTAACTGAGCAAATTCAAAACTTTGGCAATCTATAGTACACAAAAGCATAGCAAGCTATTTATAACTATAATTCAGTGGTTGACAGATTCCATGTGAGACAGAGCTTGTGCCTGAAGAATCTCTTTTCCATTTGACAGTGTACAAACTCACCAAATCCTTTGAAAAACAATAAAAAGGCATTTTGACATGTTTGAAAACTAGCTAGTTTCCAAAAAGTTAATGAATTAAACATACTATCCTGGTTTACTATTCTCTTCTTTTCTTTTAAAGATTATTGGACAAAATAATTCTCGTGCTATGTGACAGATTTATTTGAGAGGGCACATTTTTACAACTATTTCATTGTGGAGGGTGTTAAACAGCAAATGAACATGAAGGTGTGCTCCTCTGAAATTTAAAATGAACTGCCACTATTAATTGAAGGGAGATGGACAAGAACTGTTTATGAAGTAAATGGGAGAAAACCCCCACAAACCAACAGTCATGGTGAAATTGGTTTCCAAAAGCTGCTGTTGTGGAGATTAACACCAGAAATCTTGTTACTGTGTGATCTGAATAAAACATATATAAAGAGTCACAGGAGAGGTGAGATTAGAAGGGTCTCTCGAGTCTGCCTAGTTCAAATGCCCTGCTAAAATTGCACCAGCTAGAGCAGGTTGCCCATGACTGTATGCAGTAGGGCCTTGAAGCCTCCACAGACAGAGACTGCAGAGTCTTTCTGAACAATCACTCTCAGAAACAAAATGTATTTTCTCTTGTGTTCAGATGGAATTTCTCATATTTCAGTTTCTGCCCATTGTCTCTTGTACATTTACTGAATACATCTGAGAGGAGTGTGTCTCCATCTTCTTTATCAGTTATAAATACTGGTAAGATTCTTTCTGTCTTCCTTCCACTCTCCAGTTTGAATAGTCCCAGCACCTCCAGCATCTCTTTGCACCAACAAAAGATGGTACAAACAACTTCAGCCCCCATTCAGCTCTGTGGCCTTTCACAGGAATATTCATATCTGTTGTATTTGAGAGTCCAGAACTAGGTCTGGCAGTCGAGATGTGTCTCCCCAGGAAAAGATCCCATCCTGACCTGTAAGTAATAATATTGCTAAAGTAACCCAGTAGGCTGTCAACCTGCTCTGCCATAAGAGCACATTGCTGGAAATAATTTGTTATTTGTGGAAAGGGATTGGTTAAAACAAAGGAGAGGTAACTCATTTTGGAGTGACCATCTCCTAAATGTGTCTTAAACCAAGGCAACTAGGAAAAAATGCCAGTTGGAATACCTTTAAGACTTATATGAAACAGTGTGTTTCATCATAAACTAAATTAGAATGTTAAAGTAGATGTTAATGCAACAGACAAAAATTTCCTCCTCTATGAAGATAATTAATTTACATCATATCCAAAAAGTAGTTTAAAATTCTGATCAAATTCACTTTTTTTAGAGTGAGATTAACAATTCAGTTTTGCTATTTGTAAATGTCAACAAAATATCAAAGTTTATGAGTTAATATTTGAAGGAAGAAGTATGCTATATAATCACAAAATTATTTAAATTACTGTGTTAATGGAATGTTGAATAAAGACAAATACAATAAAGATATTTTAATAAATTAACATATTAAATAGTGAAGGTGCAAAGGGCTCAGTTGAAAATGATGAACAGTCACAACACTTTCTGAAATCAGGAGAATTTTAAATTACTTTATGTATTCCAATTCATGTCTCATTAATATTAATATTGGTTAGATACCTTGGAGAAGCAGAACCGAATAATCATTCCCAGTTTTCATCTTTATCCAAAAATTGTTTTCAGAGGAGTTACAGGAACTCTCATGGCAAAGCAGATCAACATCCTACTGAGTTACTTTGGCAGTACTGTTGCTAGTAGGTCCTTCCAGGTGATTCTTCTAATTTCATCTCACTCTTTTGTCTCCCATTCCCAACCCCAAACTCTATTCACTACTCTTCTATGTCTCTGACAGATAGTAGGAAGAATAGCAGAAGTCATAGGCAGATCTTTCTTCCCTTAAGTCCAAAACTGTAACCTTAAATCACTTTAAATACTAGCTAGATATCAACAAAACTTACTTCTTTTAAAGATGTATGGGTATGTCTTGCAACCGAAAAAAACCCCAAACAAATGCAATCCAAACAAACAAAACAAAAAAAGTATGAAAAAATACATACCAGCTCATTTCCATTTATGAAAGAGAATTGATAAAAACAGGAATGTGTCAGGAAAGTTATGAATCTGCTATAAGGTCTGCAATTTTAGTGTGAAAATTACTTAATAAATAAATAGTGTGAAAATAAACTATTAATAAATAAATAAAGAAATAAACAAACAAATATCCCTGCAAAAAAATCTGTTGCCTTTTTATAAACGTTAATATTATGTTATTGGTAAACTAATAAGTATAATAGAAAAATATTTCTCAGATGTTCTCTATGAGAGTCAGGCCGGCAGACAAAATGTAGCAAGAAGGTTTATAGGTATATATAGGTATATATTTGTCAAGACTATAACAGGAATAAAAAGTTTAGAAATTCACCTATTTCAATATACACATGCTTGGTCTTCCAGTGATTACACTGGACTGTGGAAAAAAATAGAAATCCTTAGCAGGGGCGACATACCTACAGAGAGATCAGTAAGTTAACTTCTTACATAAAATAGATACAAAATATATATCATATATTGACATAACAGATAATAATTGATTTGATTTGTTCTGGAGTGTGGCAAAATCAAAGTTCAGGTCAAAAAATGCTATGCAACAGTGTTGCTATGTGTGATCCAACTGCTGTAATATTTGGGGAAAAAATTTCAAATTAATATCATTATTTCACAAAAAAAACCCACAGAAACTTTGAAAAAAGGAGGTCTGAAGATGATACTATCTAAAGAGAGAAAGAGGAAATGAAAAATCTAAATACTAAGAAAACATCATCAATATAGACATGGAAATTGCATAAATGAATTAGGAAGAAAGGGATAATAGAAATAACAGCCAACAAAATTTCAAGAATGACAAGCAGAAATTGTAAAATACAAGTTAAAGTAATGGCAGAACCAAGACTCCATGCTTTGCCTTTACTTTGCAAAAAACTTAAACATCCCCTCCAAATGACAGGGAGGCATGCCTGCTCTTATGAAATCTTGCCCTTAAATGGTTTTGTGGGTTTTTTAAAAGAAATTGTTTTAATGTGAAAGTAAAAAAAAAAGGCATCTATTCAATTCAATAAAGTACACTTTGCATCCAGTAAGAGTGGGTAAAAAGCAACTTTGAGAAGACTGCTAAACCAGTTCAGGCAGAAAAACAGCTTTAATGTTGCTTTTATAGGAGAAGATAGAAAAAGTCCTTTGAACAACTTAGGACGAACTGCTTGTGTCAGACCAGCAGCTGAGTTCTGTGGTGGGCTGCATAATTCACTGAGTGTAAGAAAAAAAATGTCAGATGTGACAACCATTATATTGTCTTTCTCAAATTCTGTCTAGCTTGTGTGTGTGCTTCTTAACCCACTTTTAGTGTGGCATCCTACAGATCTATCCTTTTTTTTTAACAGAGCATTCTACTTCGGGGTGTATTGATAAAGGGAGTTCATTTGACAGGAAAGCTCTTATGCAAGAATAAAGGCAGGATTTGCTTTGTTTTTTGCAGCCTCATGGAAAACTGACATCTATGGGACAGAAGGGCACATGGTCCCAACTTCGAGGCTGTCATCACAGTCCATCTAATGCTGTAGAGCACCTGAAGGTTTCACAAGTCAGTTCTAAGGCCTAGCAATATTTTCTGACTGGAATATTAATATCTATAACATTATGTAATTTTGTTTATATGGTAATCGCAAAGTAAAATGGGTGTTACCTTAGGCATAAGGAGATGATATGCTAAACTGAATTTTCTGTATGTGCTCCTGGTGTAGGGATATCACATTTTGCTGATACTAACTTGTCATTACTGTAGACATTGTATTAAGTTATATGAAATTTCTGGTTTATAATTCTTGTGCAGAACAACAACTTGTGTTAAAGGAATGTGTAAGGTTATTAAAATTAACAGGGAAAAAACTTCAAAACACTTTGTGATGACTCATTTGGCTTTCATCAGAAAATCACAAAGAATTAATCTCATGATAAAACTAACATGTGAATTATTGCTTTATACACATCTCTTTCCATGCCAATAGAAAACGGTTAAATTTTATTAATTTTATTCAAGCAACCTAATACAGATATTTGAAGAATTGCATGCTTCCTCTCTATAGTGGTACAGGGAAGCATTTTCAACTTTCTTAGGTTAACTAAAATATTTTCTGTTACATTGCAGGATATTGCTGCAAGCAAGTTCTGTTTTACAGAGATTTCATGGTTTGTCAGACTGGGGGAACCACAGCACAAGCTGGTTCAGGCAGCTAAGTCCAGGGCCAGAAGTCTAACAGGCAAAGATGTGATAATCCAGTCATTCATGGTAAGGAGCCAAGAATCTAATTACATTGAAAAAGCAGTTTAATGAAAAGGGCAGATTCGTTTTCAAAAAGATATGATATCTCTGGGGCTCAGAGACCCCCAGAATTTGTGATTTTTTTTTTTTCTATTGTCATCTCAGAGAAAGAAGACTGGTTGCATTGAAGGTTTTAGAAACCTCAAGTTAACTTTGGGCCAGCTGGAAAGCCTAGTCAAATCCCTAAGAATCTGTGAAGTTTCAGAAGCCATGGTTTTCTGGTATTTTGCAGTATCTGGAACTGTCTTGGTAGTCAAGAAAGTACAGAGCTATAGATGTATTTAGTATGTAAAAAAATATTCTTTATGATCCCCTATATTTTTTTACTGTCCTGAGATCCTAACCTGGATTTGTGGACTTTTACCTGGACACTAATAAAGCTCTTAACACCATTTCTCATGGAATTCTCCTGGAAAAACTGTCTGCTGGTAGCTTGGTCTGGTGTGCTCATTGCTGGGTAAAAAACTGGATGGACAACTGGGCTGAGACAGTGATGGTAGATGGAGACATATCCAGCTGGTGGCTTGTCACAAATGGTGTTCCCCAGGGCTCAGTACTGAGACCAGCCCTTTTTAATGACTTTATCAGCTATCTGGACAAGGGGATAGAATGCACACTGAGTCAGTTATTTTGCAGATACCACCAAATTGGGCAAGAGTATCAATCTGCTTCAGTAAAGAAAGGCTGTACAGAGGGATATGGACAGGCTGGATCTATAGGATGAGGCCAGTTGGATGATTTAGTGGTGGACGTGGCAGTGTCAGGTCAATGGTTGGAGTCAAGGATCTTACAGGTGTTTTCCAAACTAAGTATGTCAATGATTCAGTGATTTACCATCTGTTGTTTACCTCATCATGCAGAGAGAGGTCCTACTTTGTCTAAGGAATACTTAGTAACATTTAGTTTAAAAATTATGTAGATTTTCACTATTTTAAAACTAGCTTAAAACAGTCATGTATGGATGAATGTGTGGATGACAACACCATCATTGAGTAGACAAAGAGATTTCAGCACATATTTTCCAAAATACAGAATTTCCACAGACTTTTCAGGTTGTTTTTGCACTGAAATGCTATCTGAATCTGGACCCAAAGCAATCTGAATACACATCCTCATTGTGTTCTGATTTTTGCCAAAAAATCCCAGTTTCTTTTGACCTGCCAAATCCAACTGATGAGATCAAGTTCAGGCCATAAACATTTTCCAAGAGCATGGAACAGCCCCAAAGTCAAGGGTGTGTTAGGTGCTAAGGACATATTTATTATCATTGCAGAAAATAATCAGAGAAACTTCTTGATGAAAGGTCAGAATCTGAGAATTCATGAGAACTTCAATTTCAACATCTGTTTTAACATACGTGAGTAAGCCATGTTAGGGATTTTTTCCTGTCTTTCAAATTTGTTCTTGACCTAAAAGCAGAAGAGGATCCACTGCATCATTCTCAGCATCAGGTGTTAGTATGCATCAGGTATTAGTTTGCATTTCACAAGCAATGGTTTAATGCATCAAATTAACCTAATGTATGTCCTTTGGGAAAAAAACAAATTCCTCTTTTATTGCTTTTTACAGTTAATTTAACATGACCTGTTATTCCAAAGTATAAGGAGAAATTTAGAGTGCCCTAGCACTGCAGCAGTAATTTGGTGGAATGGGAACTCATTTCATGTCCTTCCCTCTCAAGATACCTGTGCATTGGATCTAGAAATCTAAATGCTGCATGACTGCATAAAAAATTCCAAAAGTTTTGGAGGAATAGAAGTCAGCCCATCAGCAAAACTGACAATGGACTTGATGTAAGAAAGAGGTTCTAGAGTACAAGGACTGTTAACTAAAAGGAGAAAAAGATTTTAATGAGATGGAGGAGATCCTGCAACAGGGAATCCCAATGTAGATATTTTCAGGACTAGTAGGCAGATTCTTACATAAGCCTACATATTCTTTGATCCACCTGCTAAGGCTTGTTAGAGGACAGTTATAAACCCTTACTCAGATTTAGCTGACTTGCCAAAGGCAGTTACACTGATTTTAGAGCTTTTGTGCCTGTTCCTTACATTTTACATCAGCGAAAATGGTGAGTGGCTTTTTTGAAGTCTTTACTTTCCCGGTACCTGTCTCCTGAAAAACTTAATTTATATTGCCCCTACTTTTGGGGAAAGAAGCAATAGTAGGAGATACAAAGACAAAAACATTTATTTTGTCTAATGTCATGGTTCACCTCAAGGCTAGAAGAGCCAAGGGGGAACTAATAAAACAAGAATGTACAGATGAAGTCAGAGGAAGAGATGATGGCTATTTATGCTGCCTCTGACCTTTTAAATATGGTCTTAGAACCTGGCCCTAAATTATATCTTCATAGAAATATGTGAAATTTATATGCAGACTTTTTGAGAGCTGTACTTAGTCTACAATTAGTTTTGTCTCTGGTGAGTTCACTGTTTGTTAATTTACATAATCTCTTGTTGTGTGTATGTATCCATGTCTTGTTACTGGTTCAGACCTTCTTTCTTCCTCTTCTGAGTTTTTATATTGATTTACATATTTTTTAGAATTCCTACTGTTCACAGTATCTTTACTGTGGTTCCTATTTTCAATTCTCTGTCTATTAACCTGTTTGCTGTATTTGTTTACTGCCCATTTCTCATCATGAGCCTTGCACAAGCTTCTATTGAAGTGCTGTAAAAGAAAAAATAATACACAATTCAAAATAGATGCCTCATTAGCAAAGACTTGCTAGGAGACAAATAAACACAAGATATTAGCACCTCTGTTATGGTTCACAGTGCTTGGGTAATGCTTTCATTTGACCAGTTCTATGTATCTTTGAATATTTTTTCTGTTTACTTGCTGTCTTATTAAGGTGACTAACCAGGATGAACTAATGTTCTGCAGTGCTGAAAGTAGCCCACTGTTTTCCTTGTCTGCTTCCAGCTGCCTGCCCATTACAAAAACAGCTTATCAGTACTTTACATCAGACTCTGTGAAACAGAGTGTGCAGAGGCACAGCATAAAAAAAAAAAAAAAAGTAGCAGCTTTTTACAGAGGAACTTCTTACAAAACTACAGGTACACCTGCTATTTAGAGCACTTGATGTTAGGCCTTGATTTAATCTTCAGGAAATCCTCCTTTCTTGACTTCCATTTTAATGAGAAAAGTGGACATCACTGCAGCAGTCCTGTTTAATACATTTATCAATGACCTGGAAGAGAGGATCAGGTGCACTCTCTCTCAGTTTGCAGATAACAGCAGGTTGGGCAGGAATGTTGATCTGCTGGAGGGTACACTACAGTACAGAGGGATAGAGGAGTACACTACACTACAGAGGGATCTAGACAGGCTGGATCAATGGACTGAGGCCAATTGCATGACATTAAGCAAGGCAAAGTGCTAGATCCTGCAATTCAGCCACAACAAGCCCCTGCAGTACCTGGGGAGGAGTGGCTGGAAAGCTGCCCAGCAGAAAAGGACTGGGGGGGCTGCTGGAGAACTGCTGAACATGAGCCAAGGTGTGCCAAGGTGACCAAGCAAGTCAATGGAATCGTGGCCTGTATCACCAAGAGTATGGCCAGCAGGAGTGTGTCCAGAGAAGGGTAACAAAGGTGATGAAGAGTGCGGAGCACAAGCCTGAAGAGCAGCTGAGGGAGCTGGTGCTGGTTAGCCTGGAGAAAAAGAGGCTCAGGAGGGGAAAAACCTCAAGTTATGCCACAGGAGATTTAGATTGGACATCAGGGAAAATCATCTTCCAGCAAGAGTATACCTTCTTTGCTCCAGACTTCCCCTTTGTTTCTGTGACCTGCAATTCCTAAAGACTGATGTCACGAAAAAAACTGAGGGAAAGTAAGAATTCAGGACTTTCCTGTTTTCCATGAAGAAGATATGCATATTAGGTGTCCAGTCTTGATGTCAATGATGAAACATAAAAATATATCAGAAGAAATAGAAGCTAGACTTTAAAATACAATATTTCTTGTAGATTAGAAATTCACTGCCAGCACTGTGAAAAAAACCCCAAATCCCCCAAATCTACAGAATATCTATGCATAAAATACATAAACCTATGGAAAAGGAGAGTTTTAGGGCTCAGAATACCTGAAACAGTGTCTGGGTTTTTTTGCTGAGACAAATGATTAAAACACCCAGAGGGAATGTGCTATGAGCAATATGTATACATACTTAAGAGTCACAGTCTTGACTGAGGCATTGAAAAAGGTTTCTTAACATATTCACAAAAATCTTCTTAATACGGTCTGCAGACCTTTCCAAGAGATCTGTGCTGTTAGGAAACAAAACACACTTTCACATGCTCTAAAATTCTCTATAACACATAAGATTCGATATTTGGGTGTTTCCCAGATAAATTAGACAGAGAAAAATTCTCCTAATGGACTTCAGAGACCTAAGCCAATTTTCTTGCTATCTGTATTACTATGGAATACTTATTTGTTTCAGCACTGCTTTTAATTTATGTTTTTGTGGTATAGATAGTGCAGAAATAATCAAATATTTGTGTGCACATGAAACACACACACACACAAACACACACACAAGATCTTCCAGCAGAACTGGAAATGCTACTATTATCTGAATCTCTAAAAAAATATTCTCTTAGCTACCTTTTCCCTCTGGATGATTTTTTGTGGCTTCATCTTATAGATTACACTGCCTCAAACAAGCAGTGCAGGTTATACGTGTGGATTTGACACACAGGATCTTGAAGGTCTCTAAGATGGGGCTGACAGCTGCGCTGTCAATAAAAGTGGACTTGATGAACACAAGTGACAATGAAAAATACTTATACTGATTATTTTCAGTGAGGAGACAAGCAATAGAGACTCCTTAAAGCTTTCAAGCCCAGCTTCAAATAGAACATGTGCAAGTAGACACAATTCTCCTCTTGCTTTGTCCTCATCACGAGTAAGGTATGAAGTTTACTAATCAGTTTATCTAAGAACTGTAATATTGTAGTTCTGGATCTGCATTATTTAGGGGCAAAAGAAATCTTTTAATTTCTTTTAAAAATTTCCCAAAAATTTCCTTTTTTTTTTTTTTTAACTATCATTAATGTGAGCACATTTCTAGATATACTGTAAACTACTAGAGAAAAACCCATGAAAGCTCACATGCTCTGTTCACCTGCTATGTAATGAATTAGAACTGTGTAGCATTTAATCTGAAGAATAAACGGGCCAGAGAATGGAAAGAATTCTATGAAAACCTAAATGCCCTGGATATCTCATAGCAACATAAAGAAAAACAGCAGACACCTAATTGCCATCTTCACCTATACAGTTAAAAGAGGTCTGCTATAAAAATTACATCTAATCACTATGAATGCAGTTATAAACAGAACCACACTTTTGGCACCCTGCAATTTAATTCTGTCCCTACTACTGCTGGGTTCCACTTTTGTATTTATAGTATGCATAATGAATGAATACATTTTAGATCCAAATGGGAGAAAATCTCTTTCCTTTTTGACATATTCAGAATCAACTACTTGCTTTTCTTAAATCTAAGTTAAAATATATTTGGGTTGCGGCTGAGCTGAGGAAGAATCGAGTTTGGTTTGTGTAGAAATGAAGCTATGTGAAAGAGAACATTTCATTGAATAAAAGTGTATCTATCTATATATTTATAAACAAAATCAAAAAGTTAAATTAAAAAAAAATAAACAAATTTGCACCAGTAGTAAGTGCAAAATAATTAAGAAGTGAAAATATATTGTTTCCAGATGTACAGGTATTTGTTTGTCAATCACTTTTAAAATCTGGCTTACTTTAACTTTAAAAGTATTTACCATTTAAATGGTAAATTTAAGATGCATAATTTAATGGATAATATAATATTTAAAAATAATTTTCCAGGTGTTTGTGATTTTGGTCAGCCTTTGCAACTCAACCTTAATTAATGTTGCTTGAACACTAGAGTCCTGAAACACCAATAGGGGATTGAGTCCAGAAGAATATATTGGGGATTTATTTCCTGTCGTGTAACATTGTGATGGGTGAATTCATCCTCTGCAATCAGATTTCTCCTCTTCTTTAGTGAAAAAAATCTAATAACTAAGGTCTATGCAGCTCAATTAGAATTTCAAATACAAAATCAGTGACTCATCTTTAACTAATTACATAAAATAAAATTTTAAAGAAAATAGAGTTAGCATGAACCTTATGAATAACTGTCCTGGGGTGATTTTGTGATGCGTGTATCCCCAGTCTGTTCTGTTTGTGTTGGATATTGTGTCCTGTACCTTTATGACTGGTTCTGACAGTGAAACAGGGAAAGATGATGAGCCAAGTGTGTTTTGAGGAGCTTCTCTGCATTCTGCTCCTGGACGCTATCCATCTGCAGCACAGACAGACAGCGGGATGGAGATCTCCTGTGCTTTTAGGTACTTTTAGCTAGCTGAAGAGGAAGTTCCCTGAACTGTTCTTTTTTT
>VXBR01012070.1:896935-957438 GCA_013400215.1 Cisticola juncidis | reverse complement strand
TTTCTTTTTCTTTTTCTTGTTTAAATCTGCTCTGGATGAAAACCCAGAGAGACATAGGAATCTCATGCCTGTGGACCACCGGGGCCTGGACCTCGGCATTTTCCAGCGCCGGAGTGTTGCCCTGGTTTTTCTGAGATTTTTCAAAGCCTTCTATTTACTTATAAGATGGAGTCAGTTCTTTAGCTACTGTATGATATTAAGGGTCAGTTTTCCACTTTCTCATGCTTTGGAACATAAACAACCTTTCTTGTTTTTGTTCACTGTCCCTTGCTTACATATTTCCAGCCTGAAAATAATGTTGGTTTACAGCTGGTCTGGCCAGTGGGGTGAAGGGGTAGTAACCCTAGAAGACAATCCATTACCAGACCCACAAAATTATAAAAGGAAAAGAAATAAACAGGCTGGGTCCCATTTTGCTGGGGAGCAGCTTTTCACTGCAGACCTCTGCCTCCCTGTTGTTGATTTCGTGTCCCGGGCAAGAACGGAGGGACTGATATGAGACTGAGTGAGCCAAGCTACAGCAAGGACTTTCTCAATTTTGCCATCTCTCTTCAGAGTGGCGAGAGGTTTTGTTGTTTTATGCTATTAATTTTTTGTTCTTGTGGACATTTTGTTTGTTAAATAAATAGTTTTTTCCATTTTTTCTAAGGAGATTTTTTCCCAATTGGGTTGGGGGGGAAGCGTTTGGGTTTGCTCCTCCAGAGGAACCCCATTCAGAGGTTTCTCCAAAATTTGCCTAAACCAGGACAACAACTAAGTCAAAAGATTTTTTTATTTTTATAGCAAAGGCATAACAACACTGTTGTTATGCCTAGGATGCACAAAAGGGCTGTGGCCAGCAGTTCAAAGGAAGCAAGCAGGTCTCTCCTCTGCTCCTATGAGACTCCACCTTGAGTATGATATCCAGCCCAAGAGTACTCAGTACAGGAAAGGCATCTTGGACCTTTGGGGTGTGTCGAGAAGAGGACCACAAGAATGATCAGAGGACTGGAACAGCTCTTCTGTGAGGAGAGGCTGAGACAGTGGGGTTGTTCAGCCTGGAGAAGAGAAGGTTTCAGGGAGACCTCACTGCAGCCGCTCAATATTTAAAGGGTGCCTGTAAGAAAGACAGGGAAAGACTTTTTTAGCAGGGCCTGTAGTGATAGGCCAAGGGATAATGGTTTTAAACTAAAAGAAAATACATTCAGATTTGATGTAAGAAAAAAAAATTAAAATGAGAGAGGTAAAACACCGGAACAGTTTTCCCAGGGAGGTGGTATATGCCCCATCCATGGAAACATTCAAGGGGGGGACAGGGCTTTTGAGGAACCTGATCTAGCTGAAGATGTTCCTATTTACTGCAGGGGCATAGGACTAGACGATTTTTAAAGATCCCTTACAACCCAAACTAGTCTTTGATTGTATGATGCTATTGATACTACTTACTGAAAATAGTAAGTTCAGAATGAATGTGTTGCCTTCATCGAAATTAGTTGCCAAAATCTTTGCTAGCAGGAAAACCATTAAGAACTGAACATTAGATAAATACGCAAGAATCTTTTTCTGCATGCTTAAAAGGGCAGGAGTGCTTGTCAAACTGAGAGAAGAGATCCTTTTGCTTTGCAGTCTGTGTCTACAATTAGACCCAAGGTCTTTGAACGAGTCCCACAGAGTGTGCACAGAAGACCAGACCAATACCATACTCATCAGATTTGCCTCTATGTTTTGTGTTATTGTTTCTGTATGTGCTGCAACTCTGACAGCTGAGCTCTGTGCTTTCAAGGGTCTGATGTGGCAGATATGCTCATGTCATTGTCTATACCATATAGAAACACATCACATAGAAACTGAACTGCCCATGTTGCCATGGATCCTGGGGGTCACCTTGGAAAAGCATATTGTTGTTGTTGTTGTTGGGAACTACTAAATATTCTTCTGTTCAGACCTTATAGCACCTTTTTCCACACCTCATCTACTGCTCTGGTATAGCTGCCATTATAACCAATACTTCATATTCACAACATTATTATTCAATAACCTTCCTTTTCTGTTGAGAGATTATTTGCTGTACTTGTGTTTGATCTTTAAAGTGAAGTAATTCTACCTACCAGACCTTTCTTTTATTTCAATATTTGCAAGACATCATCCACTCTTGCAAAATTATTCATAGAATCATAGAAAGGTTTGGGTTGGAAGGGACACCTAAAAGGTCACCTAGTTCCAACCCTTCTGCTGTGCCTGGGGATCTTTCCACTTGACCAGGTTGCTCAAAGCCCCATCCAACGTGGCCTGGAACATTCCTAGAAATGGGGCATCTACAGCTTCTCTGGGCAACCTGTTACAGTGTCTCACACTTTTCAGAGTCAAGAAATTGCACAAAACCATTCTAACAGAACCACATCTGCTGCTGCTGAGGGTAGGTTTACCCAAATTCAAAGTTCTTAAGCTCTAATTTTCTCTGCCATTGATTTGATCCATAACCTCAGATTTTTCTGTGATGTCTCAGTTTTACTTTGGATTGATATTATCTAATCCAGTGTGATTCCTCTAAAGACTTAGTAGAGCACTGTTATTATATGAAAAGAAACTGTTACATGAATGCATATTATCATGTTTAGATGCTGTGCATCAACCTGCTGCTCATTAATGTTGCCTATAAGCAAGAATGAATGATATAAACTGTATTTGACAAAAATGTTTTCAGCAATTGCTAGAAGTAGTGCTATGAATGTACTAAAAATAATGACACTGTCATTATATTCAGGCTGACAGGCTTTGCTAAGAGGCAAGGAATGTTAACTTAGGCTTACATCTGTTAAAATATTGTATTCTGGACATGACTTCCTGTGTTTGGCTGCTTTTTTGTGCCAGCAGGATGAACATCTGATGATCTGCAGCAGCTAAAGCCTGTGACCTCAAATATATTGACCTGTTCATACTAATATTATTTATTTGGCTACTGGAATCAAGCCAATTTCTGCCAAGTTGGTTTAGAGGATTTAGAAAACCCTCCATAAAGACATGAATCTATCCAGAACTGTCCATACACATCTGTTCGAGCTTTAATCATTAACTAGTCTTCCAGATTGAAGGGAATCCCTTTTTTATGTTTTTTTTTTTCCCAAGTCTCTGGATAAGAGTTTATTGTTGGATTAAAAGTATATTTCATATTAAGCGGTTTAATTAATGTTAGAGAATACAAGCTTCTGAAGAGATTTTCCCTAATAAGAATTCTTCATCTGGATTGATAATTTAAACAGCACTTTTTTTCTTTTAATTAAGAGAAGTTAGTCAACAGCAAAACCAAAACCAAGTCCTTTTTTAAAAGATTTTAAATTCAAAGTGCTTAAATTTTTCTTCTGCTTTCAAATATACAAATAAACAAAGATTGAAGAGAAAAGGAAATGGTTTATTCTCTTCAGAAGCTCCATTTGAATATAAAATGTTCTTTTAAGCAACTTTAATAGATATTTGTAAGAAATATACATGTTTTAGATACTGCAATGAAATTCTATATTCTGAGCAATTCACCGTGATCAATCTTTTCTTTACTAATTCCTAATGAAAAGTTGTCTGGGAAGAATAAACTTCTTAATTGTGTTTTGGCACATCAAATCTAGAATTTTTTAGTATTTTGAGAAAGAATCATTTCCTCACTATATCGTCTGAACTCATACTCAAATAATTCTTTCTTCTACATTTCAGCATAGTTTTTTGACATTTCCTTATCCATTTTGTTAGAATCCATTTTATGAATACTAAGAATTCCATTTTTTGTTTAAAATAGTCTCATTAGATTAAGCTACAGCTTCAACATTTACCCGTGAAAGATCTTCTTCACTATAAAAGATGGGTTTATAATTTATTTCTTCTTTGATAGTTCCACTCCTTCTTTGTGGGTTCTTGCAAAACAAATCTTTTCTTAGTGATATTATTTGTGACTATTTAGGTGTATTTTTGCTGCCAGATCTCTATCTGTTTAGTTTTCTTTTTCTTCTGGATGTATGATGAAGAGCTGATATAATTTTGAATCTTAGAAAAAAACCCAAAATATTTTCTCTAACTTTAAACCAGGTTCTTAATAGCCTTCCCCTCAGTTTTGACTCTCGGATTACTGTTACAACACTGTTTACTGAGATTCTAAATACCTTCCAAAGAGCTCTCACTAGTCTCAAGACTTTAATTCTTTTTTGAGTTTCTTACATTAGAATTATGAAATATAGACCCCGATTCTTTTAAATACTTAAATTTCCTTAGGTATCTTAATTTCTTTTGCCCTTTTCTCAACAGCTATGAATGTAATGTAATTGCATAAGCTGGAATTTTTATCTATGAGTCCCTTATTTTAACAAGTTATCTTTTTCCTGTAAGTTCACTTCTCATTCTCTCTCTGCTGCTGATACTTTGTAGTGTGAAATTTTGCTCTCATTTAAAAACTTTAATTATGTTAAATCCTTAAGATGACAAAGGAATGATTTTTTTTTCTTTTCCTCAAATAACAATATGAAATTAGCTTTAAATAGACTAGGATGCTAAAGAGGTTGTTTTTCTAATTTGAACAATCTATTATGCACAGTTTATCTTAACATTTTTCTACTCTACAAGAATGTTTTTAAACTTTTCATCAGAATAGATAGCATGCTTTCTTGATAATGATATCTATTTAAGTTTATACTATAATCCAAAAATTTGACAAACAGGTGCAGTAATATATACATACGTGTATATATATATATAAACATTTTAACATGATATTTATGAGAATCAGTGAAATAGTAGATCTTTAGGTTATTGTTTTTTCAAGTGTGATCTAGATGATTGACCACTACTTATTGGTCTAAAGTTTTGGATGTGATACAGAACAGAAGAAAGTTGATCATTAGAAGATGGAGCAAAAAATGAAACTGTGGAGAGGAAGGGGTAAATTGAATGTATTGCTAAAAATTAGACGATGGAAATCAGGACAAGAGTGAAATAACTTCACCTGAAAGTTTCTTTTAAATGATGAGAAGTGCTGCAGTGTAGACCTTAACAAAGGATAAAATTCGTTCCTCCAATCTGGGCTGCAGTTCCTAATGGTGTATTCTCCAGCTGCCCTGTATACAGGGCTCCCACTGATATTAATAAATTCTCTTTTCACAGAACTATTACAGAATATGAATAGAAATCAAGAATACGAAAATTTTGCTGCATAGAAAGGTGCCCTGACGTTCAGAGGGAAGCTCCTGTGTTTCAGTTTCTGCCTCTGGTCCTGTCACTGAGCACCCTCGAGAAGACCCCATCCTCTTTACACCCCCCTTCAGATATTTATACACATTGATCTTGTTCCCCTAAGCCTGCTCTTTTCCAGGGTGAACAGTCACAGCTTAAAAATATCATTTTAAAATATCCAATTAAGTAGTGTTATTAAGGAATTTATTGAACATTAGGCAAATTATTTTTATGATTTATTTAATTCGAAACTAATGCTGGTCTAAATCCAAAGAATGTGTGATATGTTAGTTGACAAAAGAGTTGCATTTATATGTGTGGTGTATTTCATTTATTTAAATCTAAATGAATTTATAGATTACTATTAAAATATAACTTCATTTTAAAAGGAAAAACAAACACAATATTTGATTATTTTAAAGGTATTTCAATAAACAATTTGCACTATCCCTGGCATTTCATATATGATACAAAGTGAAAAGGATTTTTAAATATGTTTATGTAGTTTCTTTCAAAGAGCAGATATATTAAAAAGTTATAATAAAAAGAGTAAAATTGTTCATTTGGTAGGCAAAGAAGGAGAAAGGAAAGAAGGAGTTTTTAAATTCAGACTACCTTAATCTAAACTGACTTTGAGTCAAAAATAGTTGAGCAAGACGTGGTTTTTGTTGCTTGAGGATTTATTTATCCAAACTAGGATTAAAAACAATAGAGAAACAGAGATTATAAAGAATCAAAAGGAATTTCTACTCAGAGAAAGCAAAGAGCTTATTCCAAAACATCGTAATTAGTGAAAAGCCTTCAACTTCTCATCTAACCTCAGACACGGACAGTCTGCTTGTCTCTTTAATATATTGACACAAGGATTTATTCATAATCAATACAGAGTAGCAGGAATTTTTAGGCTGTGATTTATCTCATCTTAAGTAGATATCTTAATTCAGATGAATCACACATTACAACTGTCTGATTTCTTTCACTAATACAAACAAAACTGAGAACAGCTAGCTATGATGCAGATTTCTACCTTCAGTTGGATAACCTCTCACTTTAGTGGGTCTTGGGTTTCTAGAAGTAAAAATACAGGTTTTTATATTTGTTTAATGAAACATATCAATATGCCTAATTATTCCAAAATAACTCATGAGGGGAAGGGTGCCTTTTAACCTGAACAGGAGTGATTCCATTCACTCTAGGACTGATTCTGCTAATTTCCCACCACGACAAATTGATTTGGGGACATTAAGCTGACTAGCATATATTTCAGTTTTAATCGTACCTGAAGACCTTGGTGCAATAAACTTTCTATGGAAAACACTAATAAAAAGAAGTAATTTATAATCCTCAAATTTCTGAATACAGTAACTTTTAAATAGTTCAACAGTTAGGCAAACACACACACTCCACATGCACCCCCTTCCACACACACCCAGGCACACACAGAGATCATCAGCAGAGCAGATCATTAACCCCTTGGAAAAGACTGAACTGCTAAACACCTCTCTTTCTGTGCAAAATATCTGGTACAATCATGGCCAAATTTTTTTTAACATCTACATCATATTTAAATCACAGCTTTTTATTAATTTCATTTGCAGAATATTCTCATTTCATTTTTTCAGCTAAAATTACTTATTTCTCATGTGCTGTATTCTATGAATANATAATAAAATATATAATACTAATCCATAAATATTTATTTTATTCATAAATAAAGGATAAAACATTGGATTATCCAGTTTTAAACCATAATGATATGGAAGAATTTATTTCTCCCTCACTAAGGTGGAATAAGTATTTTAATCACAAACCATTTACAGTTAAATACTTTACATTTTTAAGATGGTTTCAAAAAAATTTGATCCTCATTGATTATTCATTTTACACAGTAATTTTTCAGTGAATGGAAAGTATGTGTGGTATATCTACATTTGTTGAAACACCAATTACTACTAATGGCCAGGCTGAACTATAGGAACTAATATCCTGAATAATGTTTTGCCTCTTTGTCACTTCATGAAATCCTAACATGATAAAGTGTTGAAACAGAGTTTTCCTCTTAGTGTCCCATGTTGAAACCCATCCCATGTATTTTATGTTGCAATTCTTGTATATTTTAAAATTGGATATCTTCTGTATAGTTTTCATTAACCTTTCTGTTACAGTAGTGAAAATCACAGATAAGTGCAATTTTTTACAGCTTTGAATTTATACCAACAGCTGAGAGAGTACTTGCTCCTATACTTAAATCTGAGTTACTTCTATATTCAAACTTTGTTTTGCTATCACCAGGAGTCTCATTTGTTGCTGCTAAAACCCTTGTCCAACCTGAACTTGAACACTTTCAGAGATGGGAAATCCACAATTTCTCAGGGCAACCTGTTCCATGTTCCACCACCCCCACAGTAAAGAATTTCTTTCTTTTATCTAATATATGTCAGAAATAATAAATCCAAGCATATAAAATTTGAGGAAACATTTGAAATTATTTTGATTTGAAACACACCTTATATTAATAATAATTTACAGATTACCAAAATATGTTGATGGACATTTGAGCTTGATACTTTTTGAAAAGTGCATGGAATTTCAAATTAAAACCAGTAAAAGTCCAAACTTCTTACAATATCCTTTTTTGTCTGCTATTCACAATTTCATATGTCAGTTACCTGTGCTTTATACAAATCTTTCAGACACTCCCAGAAAAAGGAGTTTTTTCACATTAAAAAAAAAAAGTTTATGTAGAACACTAGTACTAGTGAAGGGTTTTTGGAGGATAGGGAGGAACACCTTCTCAGTGGATTTGTATGCACAATACATTTTCTCCAAACTGGGAAATTCATCCCAGTGTTATATTCACCATTCTTACTGCACCAGGCCTCAAGATTCTGCAAAAAGTATCCTGTGGACCTTGAACATGGCTTATGTGAAACAGATGAGAGGTGATGAGGAACCTGAGGGAGAGAATAAAGAGCATATAGCCCAGTAAAGACACCAGAAAGTACTTTTTCATGTGATCCACAGCCTGAAAAAATGTTTAGCACTATTTAAAGGCTGTGTTTGAAAAACAGGGCTGAAACAAATCTTCACAATATCTTGTAGATCAAAATCCCTTTAAGCACATTACCCTGGCCAGTCACCTTACTGCTGATAATTCACCCTTCACGCCAGCTGATCAGGCCTTACAATGGTGTCACAAAAGTATTGTGAAAAGGGTGGGCACTTTTCACAGATGCAGGGGAAAATCCCCTTGGATGATGAATCTTCAGGAAAGTGTAGCAAGTTACAAACCCTTACCTACTCTGCAATATCTGAGTTGGTGAGTTCACCATCTGTCGGCATCACTTTAGAAAATAAATGTTTGATCCACAAGATGTATTTCGTATGTTCTATCTGCTTCATTTCAGCCAATGAATAGGCTATGTTCCATCAGCAAGGTTTTATGGTCATATGTTTCTTTAAACTGTGATAATTCTTTTTTTTTTCTAAATCAGCCACTATAATTTTCAGATGTCTATGGTAGGACTGTAATTAAGTTTCACTGTTCACTGAGTAAAAAAAATATCATTCTCGTTACCCTTTTATTAAATTACTGACATGTAACATCAGTCTGAATCTGAAAAAGAAACTTAATTTGCTGTTTGCCAAGTGTCATCTATGTGATACAAATTCTACTTGATAAATCACACCCACACATTGCCATATGATACTACTAGTAATGTCTTCACAACCTTTTCCTCATCGTTAGGTATTTTGGTGAAGGAAATGATTAGAACATAAGCAATGGCATTTGTTCAAGATGTTCAGAAAGAGCTGCAGTCTGTTCTCTTCTTTGCTGCCCACATTAGCACTGTGCTGTAAAAAAGAAAGATTACTAGGAAGAGTGTTACTTTTAGTCTAAATTTGTAAATTATATTTGGAATACCCTGTTAAATGACAAGATGCTATTTTAAAATGTGGCATCTTAAGGGGAAAAGTCAGCTTTAAAGAGGTTTTGAGACAGTTGTTTCTTGGGGTAAAAAAAAAATTAGAGGCATCTAAGGTCTTTAGCCATACTATTTTGAAGATTCTTTCAGTTCCTTCACAGTTCCTTCATATGGGAAAAATAGAGGACAATAAATGTAACTCATTTCAATATGTTTCTGGTTGGAATTACTGGACAAAATTTCTCATAAAGTTGAGGGACTGCCACTAGCTCTCCAACACTTTCCTTTCCTGAAGTTAATCTGCATTTGTTCCTATATCCATAGTTCCCATTTATTAATGATGGTAATAAAGTGATGCACTCCATCTATGCATTAGATATTCAACTAGGGCATGTGTCTCATACTTTCTAGTTAAAATTGGCTGGAACTCAATCAATATTTACAATTGCTTATATTACAATATTCTTATTTTGACAAGTTTTCTTTAGACAATCTTTAAGCAGCAACAGCAAAGAGTAAGTACAACTAGCAGCAGGGAAAGCCTTGTGAGAAAATAGATATACTCTTCTGCTTTCTCAAGTTTCCTGTAGATAAGTACATGCCAAAAGGCTTTTCATAGTACTACTGCTATCTTGTAAGAATACTTGATATAATCTTAGCTTAGATAAAATTACTAATGGGCTACTTTTCCATGAGGCAGAGAATTTTTCTTTTAATAATATGTTTTTAATAACTTGGAAACATGAACTTGTGCACCAGTCAAGTGGAATGTACTCCCACTTCTTGATAAGTTTTACAACGTAATTTAGAAAATATTCACACTTACTTAAAAATAAGAATTCTAGGCATCTTCATTCTATTGATGTAATTTTTTTTTCTATCATGCTGGGGTTTTTTTATATTAAACTCATTTTTACCAATAGAAATATTTTTCCATGACAGCTATGGAAAATACCTATGTTTACTCAGTATTGCAGAGTCAGTACATTGTTTATAAATATTTCAACATGGCTCCAAACATATCTGACAGCTAGACAGCAAAGGTTAGCAACAGTGAATAGGAATAGCTTCGGAACAATTTCGGTAGGTTTCCCAGAAAGGGCTTGCTGTCTGCCAATGCAAATTTTCCTCGAGTTATTGTCTGGTTAACAGTTGCATAAAAGAAGTATTTTTTGCACAAACCTTGGTGCAAGCTCTATCTCGACTTTACTAGTGAATGCAAAGAGGGTAAAAATGCTGCTCCAAAACCTTCTGTGCACTTTCTGCACCAAGAAGGGGGTGACCCCAAATAAGTTTTTGATGTCTCTTCAGAACACAAGGCACATCATCACTTCATGCATCTTTTTCTGTGACTCACAGCATCTAAAGACTAAGAGGTTCTCTTGCTTGCTAAAGTGTCTTCAGAACAGAAGAATTGTCCTATTAGCAAATTTGACCACAACTACAACACAGTCAAAATGCTGGCAGGGCAATACTTTATCCCAGTTGTAACATGCCACTACTACAACACTGTGTAAAAATATTTGTGCAGGAAGTAATAGAGGGAAAAAAATAATTGGGAAGAACTTCACATTGTTCTGGAATAAACCTCCAGCAACAGTCTTACAAACATCATTTGCTGGTATCAGTTTTAACAGCTGGATTTTTTTTTTTTAATTGTATAAGATAAAAAAAATATTGCACCTTTATGTTTCCTTAATACCATATAATTGTACAAATGGCCTTTTAAAATACATATGCTGCAGCACACTCTGAAAGTAGTTAGCTATAAATAAGAATTCAAAGTTTTATAGCTATTTAGAGTAAAGTAAATCTAAGGTAATATAAGAAGAAAAGACCAGTTTTCTTCTTCTGGTGAAAAAAAAAGAGGGAAATTATAGAGTGCAGACACATTATTTCACTTCCTGAAAAACTGACTAGGTTTGCTATGGCCAATGGTTTTCATCAGGAAGGAAGAAATTCCCTTTGAAATAAACTTCAAATTGACTTTAGATGAATGTTATGACATTTAATTTCACCAATCATGAACAGAAATTCTCATCACTTTATATGGAAATCATGATGGTAATGGAGACAAGGATATCTGGGCCATGTGTCAGGAACATCAAAAAGCATTAGAATGCAGGTAAGACTGTGCTCCTGTACTAGTGAGGAGAGAATGCAACAAGGACATTTTCCTTTAAGAGTCTTCATGATTAACAGCAGACCAAATTTTTTCATGTAAAGTATTTATGAATATAATTAACCTTTAAAATAACATTGTTTTCAAACACTTGTTTACATTATCTGTTATAATGATACACAGTTATTATAAATAGAAAAATAAAAGCTTTTTTAAAAAAAACTGTTGTGCACTCTAAAACAATCTACAATAAAAAATAGTATTTTTTTGTGCCGGAAATTATGTTAATTACAGAAATGCCTTGTAGCACACTGGCACTGTACTGTCTTGATTAGCATAGTTTTTTATTCATCTAACTAGTTTCACATTGACTGCTTTTCAACCTTAATTAATGGTGCCTTGGTACTTATGCAGCATTCATGAGGAATTTCTTGGGTTTTATTTTGTACTCAATCCTAAATGGCAGGTTCTGTATTCTGCCATCTGTCTAGCCTTCCCGTTTGATGCAGCTTCTTGTGAGGTATTTTCAGAATTGTGGACTACCTGCAAGAATGGTGTTAAATACATGCATTTTACTCCTTGGTTAATGCAAAACTATTTTTCCTTTACAGCACAATAATAATAAGAAAATAATTATGGTAGATTCAATTCTCATATTAATACAAAGAGGACTATTATCATCATTATAAATCAAGCAAGTCATATTTATTGCACATGCAGTACAACCACTAATGCAAATTACCCTGTAAATTCAAATAAATCTGTATCATACGAGTGAACTGAATTATTCTACTGATATTTTTCTTAAACCAGAAAATTAATTATTTTGACAGCCAACTCATAATTGCAACCTAACTTTCAACTACTGTTTTCAAATAGTTGAAACATATAATATGCTTATAAAACTATGGTTCAGTACACAATACCAGATCAGGTCATACACATTAAAAAGAAAAAGAAAAATTCACGTCTGTAAGTTCTCAAGAATGTAGAGGTCAAATGTCTCCAGAAAACTAGGATGTTGGCACAAATTATCTATTCAGTATCAGCTGAAGCAACTTCTATCTTTATAGGATGCAGTTTTGCTCACATCACCCTTCAGAGCAATCTTCTGCAGCTCTGCCCAATACACCTTCTGCTCTATTCCTTGGACTTTGTTTTCTACAGAGTCCTGCAAACTGAGTCAAAGTCCAGGTAAAAAATTTCAGAAATTTAGAAATGTTGTGTTAGGTTTATTTATTTCATCCCATCTGAGCATACTGTAACTTTCTGAAGTGAAATATGTGCAGTATGTCACATAGATTTTGCATGTTATTTCTCCTTCACATTAGAACTTCTCACAGACCCCTATGATCCTTTACTGCAAAAATACATAGATGAAAAGAGTTGTTACAGGAAGCTGGAATAGCCAGAAAATTATGTAATACACCTAGCAATAGAGGCGCGATTTTCTGAATATAATTACACCATGTAAGGTCAAAATATAATATTTAAAATATTTTCATATGATAATGAATGTAGAGAAGAGAGAATCCAGATAGGCATTTTTTGAAACAGTTCCAGGAAAAAAATAGTCTTTACTTGGAAGTATATCATTAAATATTTTTATACAAAATGAGTTCTCATTACTTAATAATATGTTTTTTATAAATGAATTGGAAAACAGAAAATAAACTAAGAAAAGCATTCAAGCTATAAAAGACATGAGTTTTCTGTTACAGTTTAAAATTTTCTTTCTATGTCATATTAAAGATATTACATAGCTAAATGGTTACACATTATTTTAAAAAGAATCTGACCATAATATATATATATATATATATATATATATATAAATTTCTGCAGGACTTGGATATCAGATATTTCTGAAAACCTTTATTTCCCTGCTTCCCCATCCTGATTCAGTCCACTTAAACCCATCCGTATTTCAGATGCTCAATGAAACTGTCCATGTAATGCATATTGTTTACAAATAATCTGCAGAAAAAGCAACATAAATCTGAAGACCTTTTTCAGTAAATGGCATTTAAGTTACTTGTACAAACACACAGATTCTGTTGTCTTCTTCAGGCCACTTCTTCCAGAGACATCTCCATTAAATCTCTACAGTTTTACCCTCCTGGTGATCCCCAGTCAGCAGTGGGAGTGTCCAGTTGGATGCAATTACCGTATGCTACAGCTGCACACGGAGGGGTTCTGTGTGCAGCGTCCCATGAGCCATATTCATGCCACCCTCTTGGTATAAATTGAGAAACCTCAGCTGGCTGACAGCTGGACCTAAAGGGACGAGCTGGTGCACTGATTTTGTAATACCAATTAGCACTAAGAAGGAGGCTGGAGAATTTAAGAACTTCTGCCTCCAGCTTAAGCAACTCTAAACCTTAGTCTCTCTCTGGAAACTATCTGAAATAACCTATTTGGCATTCGTGGGCCACAAATGTGAATAATACATTAAGAACTGTCAAAAGACTAACAATTTCAGTCATTAACTTATAAAAATAATTCATTTGAAGAAGTCAGTAAGAAGGACTAATCATGCAAATATCCTATCCTGAGGATCATTCTGTTAATTTATACAGGTTTCTTATTATATTCCCATCTAATGCTTGTGATTACACAAATACTTGCAAAGCTTACCAGATAAAATATATGTTCTCTTCAAACAGCAAAATAAAATTATTTATGGTTGGATTTGCTAATTACATTTGGACTCAATATTCTGAAAGGTGTTTTCCAACATAAATGATTCAATAATTCTCTAAGTCACACATCCTGCTCTATTGAGATATGTCATCAGACTATGCTAAGACAAATCTTTGGAACTGCTAATTAAAATTCTACAACCACAGTGAAGCTGAGGAGGAAACATAGATCACTACAGTTACCTTGTGGCATGCCAATACTTCCTTTTAATCACAATGTTTTTCATTTTTAAATCCATGACATCACAGGCACTAATTAAATATCTTTTGGGCAGGAAGGAAATTATCCTTCTTGTTATGCTGATGGGTAAGCTGAAATGCAAATCAGGTAATTCAAAGTAAAAAAGCAATGAAGTCAGTAGAACTCACCACAGTTTTGTTTATTACCCTAAACCCTTACTATCCCAAAATACTATAGGAACGGTAAAAACCTTGTGGCTACTTAATTTTTTTTCCTATACCTACATGGCAGGGTAAAGTATAGACAAATACCAACAATGGTGATCCATAACAAAGCATCCTTGACATCCTTTTCAGGTTTTGCATAGCAAGCTCTTAACCTTGCTATTATAAATAAAAGCTATTCCATTGCAATTGTTTGGGGAGTATCTTAGAAGGCTGGGTGTTGCTTGATTTTAAACCATCTTGATGATTCAGGTATTCAATAGCAATGAGAAAGTTTAAAATAAGATAGTGGGATGCACTGATTTTCATATATGACAGACATATTTCTACAAGACAGAAATCTGACATAACACTTTACTACATATGGGTGAAGTGGTATCCTGTTCCCCACAGGTTTTCCCATTTATTTTTAACTACTTTCCTACCAGATTAGTGACCTAAACTAGCTGAAAAGAGGAATCAGATAAGTGCCAGGGCTTATAAAACAAACAAACAAACAAACAAACAAACAGATGTAAAACGGTGATTTTTAAGTGTGTTTGAAAATATAAGGTTTTTGCACCTTTCATAGATACATAGCATTCTCTAGAATGATATTGCTGCAATGTATTCTTTTTAAATTCTAAATATTATGCATTCTTTTGTGCCATTTTAGTAAATAGGTTTTCTCTGATATATTTTTTCAAGCTGAAATTGGTTCTAGTAGATATAAACACACTGGTAGGTAAAAGTAAACTGTAGAAGATAACATTCAGAAGGTATTTCCCTTGACTTCCCATTAAAGCAAGTGAAGAAAGAAGGCAGGAGATCTTCAGATAATATTCTGTGTGAATTGAAAAGAATCTGTCCTTATTTGAAGGAACTGAGAAACTCACACAATGAAATACAGTTCAGACAGATGAAATGGTCATATATGAATCAAATCTATACTTTTAATGTTTGAATTAAATAATCTTTCTTTAAGTACAATTATAAAAAAAATAAAGGTGAATTTGCAAAAGCAATTTAACTGGGTCTGTTTTATACATAAGTGTTTTCTAATTAAACTGAGGATTCAGGAAGGCAACCTTGAAATTAAAAGGATTTATTTAGGAAGATACAAGTACCAAGATTGGCAGTTCATTAGCTTTAACAGTCTCATTGAGATAGGATTTATTTTTATCTTCTGCTTATAGTGAGTCTGATGCCATTAGGAATGCTGTAATCTAAAACAAAACAAACCAAAACAAACCAAAACAAACCAAAAAAACCCCCCACAATTCTCTCAAAAACTTTGAGAAACCAGAGAAAATATGATTTATACGCGTTAACTATTCCTTTAAAAGGTGTCTCTGGGAAAAGAGATAAAAGAACTCTAATGACTGTGGAGTATATTACCAAACTGTAATGAAGCATGTAAGGGGCAAGAGCCTGTAATAAAAATAGTATGCTGGCTTCATCTGTTGAAAATATTCCAGAATAGTCAAAATTATAATTCTGTTCTTATGGGAGAGAAAAAAGAGAAGAAAACATAAGGAAAAGGATATTTGGAACATATTTTCCCATTCCAAGATATTATAATGGCTTTATTTCGTTACCAAGATTGTTTTACAACAGAGAGTGAGAGTGTTCACACTAAGCATGCGATTTTGATGGATCTTTTTTACTTTACACAGCAGCAGATATGGTTTAGCACTCCTTCACAATTTAGCCCTCCAAACTGAATGAGTGTGGCGGATTTACCCTAACTGCCCAGTCCACCAGAATCCTTAATTATCTTTAAATATGCTTTGCTATATCTCATTATCTGGATGTGTCTCCCTATCTCCATTTTGAGCTCCTTGATCTTACATCTACAGGATGAGATCCAATTTAGCCTACCAAGGATGTAGCCTTTCAAAACCACGTATTTTATTTCCTGTATTCTTGTAATTAATATAATGCAGGGAGCAATTTTGAAGATCCTAGTCTTTTTGTTTCTCAGAGTCTTGGTTTGGAAAGACAGGTATGTGTCAGGGAAAAAGTGCGGTTTCCCTTGGAATGGAGAATGTAAAACCCCCTCCCTCCAAATTATTGTAATTTTGCAATTAGGAGCTTTCAGGCAAAAATATGGGAATAGGAATAACAGTTCTTTACTAGGAATATTAAAAATACAAATGCAATAATACAAAAAANCTGCCCTACACAAAACATACCTGTTAATACAAAAAAAAAAAAAAAAAAAGAGAAGCAAGCAAACAAACAAAAGTCCTAGAAAAATAGAAAAATATGACCTGACACCCTGTTGGCCGGGGCGTTGGAAGCAGTCCAAATAAGTCCTCTGGGAGGGACAGATGTGGTTCTGTTGAAGTAGAGATGATCCTGCAGACAGGTTCAGTGGTGGTGAGGTGAGTCTGGTCCTCCTTTGAGAATGCAGAGGAAAAGAGGATGATCTGGGGTCCCTGTGTCCCCATTTTATCTGGGTAGGGAATGGTTGGCTCCTCCCCACTGGGTGGAGAATCTCACAATGGGATGGTGTAATGATGTGTCATGTCACTGGTGAGCCCTAATGGTCCATTAACAGAAGATATACACCGGAGTGTGGACAAAATTGGTGAAACAGATAAGAAACACTGCCTCACCTGGCCTATTATCAGAAGGTATCCACCTTCCTCCCCCCTGGAGTTACAAGAGATAAAAAAAGAAGAAACCATCCCCCAACTGCTTTCTACAGATGAAACAGAACACACCTTTTTGTTGTGGTTGTTGTTGGGTTTTTTGTTTGTTTGTTTTTTGTTTTTTTGTTACATGACCCAAGACACTCAGATATGTTGTTGTGTAAAACAGCTCTTATTTGAATTTTTTTCCCTGCTAAAGCATAGGTTTTGTGATTAAATTCTTGTGATGCTAACTCATAGTCATATATTCTGTAGTCTTACTGTACTGAGTATGCAGCAAAGTTTTTCTTCTTCAGAGGACATTTTACTATTTTTATGAGAAATGTTGAAGGTCTGAATTTAGTTGCAAAGGTCACTGATTCACAGATTGCAGAACTGTTAAGTTCAGTAATAGTAGGAAAACTGTCCTGTTTCTATGTGTGTAAATGTCAAGTCAGCTGCTGTTGAGATAAAAAGCATGAACATAACCCAAGATATCTTCATGGATAGAAAAGAAATTAATAAGAAGATATTTGTTGTGATTTCTGCACTAAGGAACAAGAATAAGTATGAAGCGCTAATTTCAGTGGCTAGACAGTATCAGCCTTGGGCCAGTTTTCTTCAACATCTGTTTTAACAACCTGGATACAGGACTTCAAGGAATATTAAGAAAGTTTGCCAAAGAGCCTAAATTGGGAGGAGCTGTGAACTAACTCCCTTGAGGGCAAAGAGGCCCTGCAGAGAGATCTTAACAAATAAGGGCAATCACCAACCATAGGAAGTTTAACAAGAGCAAGTGCTGGATTGAGCACCTGGGGCAGGGCAATCCTGGTGTGTGGATAGACTAGGGAGCCAGAGGCTGGAGAGCAGCACCACAGAAAGGGACCTGGGGTCCTCGCTGATGGCAAGTTGAACAGGCATGCCCTGGCAGCCAGGAGGGCCAACCCTGTTCTGGAGTGCATCAGGCACAGCATCAACAGTCTGGCAAGGGATGGAGGGGATTGTCCTGCTCTTCTCTGCACTGGCGCTGCCTCACTTCAAATGCTGGGGACAGCTTTTCGTGCCACAACAACAACCAAAAAAAAGACATTAAGCTATTAGAAAGCATTCATATAAGGTCTACAAGGACGGGACTAGAGGAAATGGCATGCAGCTGAGTCAGGGAAGGTTTAGGTTGGATATCAGGAAAAAGTTTTTTATCCAGAGGATAGCTGATCTCCCCAGAGCATGGCTACAGCATCACACCTGATGAGTTCAAGAAGCTTTTGGACAATGCTCTCAGGCACATGATTTGATTCTCAAGGATGGTCCTGTGCAGTGCCTGGAGTTGGACTTGATGATCCTGATGGGCCCCTTCCAATTCAGCATATTCTATGAATCTGGTCCTGTCCTGGCCACTAGAGGTATATTACTTGGTCTCATTAGATTTTGATCTGCCATTGTTGGTCAGAATCTGTCATTAGTGATATTCTGTAGCATATACTGGGCAATGATGCTTATCATAAAACACAAAGTGCCTTTTCTCAACAAAAATTTGAACACACATCCTATAATCCTAAAAAACACTTTTTTTTGAAACAACACTGTCTTATGCCCAGTATTCCTTCCAGATCTTAAGCAGAAAGAAGGCAAAATGAGGGGACATATTACAATGAAGCACTGTCATTTTTCTAGTTCTTTGGTAGTATATTTGTACTTCTACTATCCTTTTATAAAAAATCATGGTTTTGTATAGCACGTAATTTTCTAGCAAGACACATTTTTGCAACTGAGCCCATCAGTCTTTGTGAAAATATATTTTAAAAAGCACAAAACGTGTGAATAGGCAGTGACAAGTGAGGGCAAAAAAGCATGAGAAGCAGCTCTATGATACTGAGACAAGGAGGAGGAGGTGCTCCAGTTGACAGAGCAGAGAATCCCCCACTGTCCCTGGAGGACATCATGGTGAAGCATTGTGTCCCTGCAGCCCCTGGAGAACTGTGGAGGAACCTACACTGCAGCTCATGGAGGGCTCCATGCCACAGCAGATGGATGTGCATTGAAAGAAGTTGCAGGTTGTGGAGGAGGACCAGAAAGCCGTCCTTGACCTCTTATTTAGTGGAAGAGTATGTGCAAATGTCAAAGAACTGCTAACTCTAATCTATTTTCTTTCCAGCTATTGTCATAGGCAAGTAAGAAGACAATATAAGAATTAGAAGCCTAAATACTCTAGCTTGAGGCTCCCATTTTCTCTGCCCCTCCTTTAAAATATGGTTTTGTATGAAATAAAGTTCACTATAAAGTTCCTAAGGCTTGATGTTCTGGCTTTACAGAAAATAGGGAATGGAAATAACTCTTGTCACTATACTTTTTTTTTCTTTTCACAGAACTAAAAAACTACAGTTGTCTAAGGACTTGTGGAAATCAATTGGTAGACATGGTGAGAATGAAGAGTATAATTAATCTGAAATGAGAATATCATTTACGTACCTCAGCTGTGTACAAGTTCCTTGCCAGGAACTCTAGACTTTTAAACAGACTTAGGACAAAATAGTTATCTCTGGCTATATTTTAGTATGTATAGCACATACATCTTTAAATAGCTCTATCTGTTTCATAGTTATGACTAGCATTTTAAATTTTATTTGAAAAGAAATATTTGTGATTCTGATCATTTACAATTCTGAAGCATTCCAATTGTTGACAGTTTTTGCTGTCTCCCGAGGGCAGGAAAATAGTCTTAGTACCAATACTGAAACAAACTAGTTGGAAAAAAATATTTTTCTTTCTTCTTTTCTGTCTATTCTAACAGGCACAGCAACAAAACCACTGCTATGAGTCTGAGTTGCCCTACCACTCATGGATGGAAAACTTGTAGTGGCTAGTATTTTATTTGCACACATTTTTGATCTGGTTGTTCTGTTACAGCAGGAGGACCTGTAAACTATTTTCACAGGAGGACTATCCTGAACTGCTTCACTTATCTCTCAACCAGAGAACTAAGCTAGCAGTGAATTTCTGAGATCTTGCTGTGCTAGCTCCCAAACTAATTTCCTTAAAATGAATTTTACTTTAAACTAAAGCACTTCAGTGCTTCATGATATAATCCTGTTGTTCTTACTGTTCAGGGTATTGTTTTATAACCATAATAACATATTCCAGTAAGCAAGTATAACATTTGTTTTAAGTAGAATACATCACTTGCCTTTGGTACATGGATCATAACATCTGCAAGGAATGTCATTTACAGTAAATATACAGGGTGAGGTAACTGGCCACAGGTTTAGGGTTCTTTCTCAAATTAGTTTTACTTTGAAATTTAGCTCTTATCATTTCAACTGTGCCTTTATTAAAGCAATCACTATTTATTACGTGTACCACCATGAAGAACAACAGTGGCTGACCATCACACAATTCTAATAAGAATAATGGTCTGAGCCCTCAGTGTAGCACAGGGGACCTGTAATAAAGCCACAATTCCCCAGGCATCTTCTTAACCTGGAGAAGAGCAGACTCTGGGGAGATGTTATAGCAGCCCTCCAGTATCTGAAGGCAGCCTACTAGAACAAGGGAGATGGATTACACAAGTGTACGTAGTGATAGGAAAAGTGTTAATGGCTTTAAAACCTGAAGACTATATGTTTAGTTCAGATATTGGGAAGAAAATATTTGCCATGAGGCTTGTAAGACCCTGGAACATGTTGTGGGTGACCCACTACTGGAAGCGTTCAAGGCCAGGTTGAATGGGTCTTCGAGCTTAACATGATCTAGTGGAAGATGTTCCTGCCAATGACATGGGGCTGGATTTAGGTGAACTTTAAGGTCCCTTCCAACCTAAACCATTCTATTGTTCTAAGATAATATTCATACTTTGCAGTAGCAGTAAGTGGTTTAAGACAGAAATAATAAGTATTGATTCTGAGAAACTGCCATCCAATGATTTTACTGGTTTTGGTCCCTCACATATATATTCAATTTAGCATTATTATTTTTAGTAACAGTCCTGGCACTCATATATCGTACATACAAGAGTTTTGTAATTTTTAGGAGTTCTGTCATTTGGGAATTTCCTTCCTTCCTTCCTTCCTTCCTTCCCTCCCTCAACTTTGATATTTGCAAACAGTGAAGTAGTTACAGTAAATGGCTCTTCCCTAAATATAATTTTGAATCATAAAAATGGATAAATAACAAAATTATGTGGAGACAGAGCATTTGAAAACATTTGAAAAGTGAGAATTAGTGTTAGGTATTGAAAATTCAAAAATACAAAATTAAAATTATGGAATGGATGGTTTTAAGGGATTTTGTTTGTATCTCTGTGATACAGATAATGATCTCAAATTTTACAGAACATACCTCCTGAAAATACATATTGAAAGTTAGTATTTTGTATAACAAAAATATTTCCAAAATAAGGAAATTGATTTATGCAGATGAAAATATAATATTCTAAATATTCAACATCCAGTACAAAGAATTGCCCTTACACAGTAAGTTTTAGGAAGATTTCTAGTCTTACACAAATACAGAAGGGTTTTTCAATGAACTGGAAAATCCTTAAAAGCAAATTTACCTTTGACAAAAAGATAAATAAAGATCAGAAAATTATATGTATCCACACCTACTGTATGTTGGTTACTAAATAATAGATCTTTTTTGTGGGTGAGTACACTTCCCACCCACACACAGATACACCTCTTCCCCCTGCAAACAGATGTGTAATTTTGGATCTCAAAGAAGGGACTATGTGATTTTGGGTCTCAAAAAAGGGACTATCTTTTTTCTGTTCAATAGGTTTTGGTTCTCAAAGTCAAGGAGTATTCTTTCTAGATCTGAAGGTAATAAAATTAATTAGCTATTTGGTCCCAATGACATCTTCATGTGAACCATTTAGTCTAACTTCGGTTGCTTACATATTTTTTTTTTAAGTATTATGGCAACAAAGGAATAGTTACATCAATGACAGATCCTCTTTTGCAGGAAGGCATCCATGGCATGTTTAGCACACACTTATGGCATGCTTTTTTTATGGAAGGATTTTTTTCAAGAAATCTCTCTACATTTAATTTTTCCAATTATTTAACTCTGGATTCATTAACATACAAAAAACCCCCTCTTATTAAAACCAACATCTTGCTTTCTAAATATCAGCTACCACCAATATGTTTGAGTTCTGTCTAGATAATACCATTCAGTATAGGTAAATGGTAGGTATAACCTTGAAAATAGGTTTTCTTTTATCAGAGTCTAATTTTTACACATATCATTCTTATACAAACATAGTTAAATTAAATATAATTGTTTCTAGAGATTTTGACTGCTAATAAGATAAGAAATCTACTATGGAAATTTACCTAAGCTCATTTGCTTTAAAAGAGGCTTGTGAGAACTGGAATGTAGGCAACAACATGGTGAGAAACCCATTCCAAAATTACCAACTGAATGCCTTACCATGATTTGATGAACTTAGAAAATTCTTAAGTGCTATTAGTAAAAACATGGCTTGATCAAACAGATTTCAAGTGACAAAACAACTTGAATGTTTATTCATTTGTTGGATTTCTATAGGTTGATATTGGAAGCATAATCACTATAAATACAGTGATATATATATATATATATTGATTCCTCAGCCCCATAAAAAGGTCCAATAGAGGCTTTTTTGTAAGGGGTGTGTAATTAATAAATGCTTAATTAAATTACAGACACATACTTTTGAATGGACAAATCATAAATTTACCCTCTTGAAAATCAGGACATCAATCATAATAGAAACTATATGAGCAATAAATGAAATTGCAAGCTGGTTTTAATTAAAAAAGTAATAGTGCAAATATGTCGTATATTTTTTCAAGATCATATTGCAGTGCTTCTGCCAAGTATAAATACTATCAGAAAAGGTGAAAATAAATACCTTTCATTGCAGTTAGTTTAATTACAGCAGTTTTTACATTGAAGCACTTAAATAACCATCAGTGTATCAAAGTTCCTATCAGGCCTTCTAGATTAGCACTTGCAAGTTGCTAAAATGTATGAACCATAGCATAATTTAAAGCAATTTGATGTCAAAAATATGTTGAGCATATATGGTGCCTTGTCCATAATTTCTAGCTTGCAAAATAAGAAAATAGCCATTATTATAAATATGCAAATTACAGCCCGGGCAACATCTATGCACCATAAATTCAGGTAGAAATTGCTATCTATTAAAAGGCTGATAACTGAAGAGAACAGAGCAGAGGCTGGGCTGCAGCACATTACTACAACTCTTTGTCCTCATCTGGCAGAACACTGTCGAGCTGGAAGCTCGTATTTACTTTAATTTTAGTAGTGACTAAGAGCACATACATTTAAATAACCTTCTCCAGATCTTTCCATTTCTTCTATTCCCTTTTGGAATACAGAGAACTTATAGCACAGACTGCAGAGGCACTAAGTAGTGACTAAAGGAATTTGCCTATCAATTGCTTCAAAGTAAGTGGCTTTCCCACCATCTTTCTTCTCTTCTCCTTTGGAAAATCTAAAATGGTTTCACCAGAAACAGTAAGGTCATCTATCACAATATCTAATACATCCCATGAATTCTGTAGAATAAATATTGTTCTCCATAAAGACCTTATTTTACCCTTTTAAAACTTGAGTTTCAGTGGGAAAATTTGGTTATTTAATCTTCTATATTTAGAGTCAGTGAAAATTAAGTTCTACACTTCTCAAAAGGAAATTGTTAGGAATTGATTGTGAAGATTCCTTCTTCAGCAATACGTTTTAACAGTTATTGCCAAAACATAGTTGTGAAATTTGGAGTGTAGGAAAAGTCTATTAAACAAATCAAAAGAAACTGACCTGATTTGAATAATAATGTACAGACACACATATATATATATATGAAAAAAAAAAGAGTATTTTATTCCTGCAACCAAACCATCTTGCACAATTTAAGTTGTTTAAAACCATAGAAATAATTACAAGTAATATTTTCTATTACTACTCGTAGAAGAAAGTGCAGCTACTTACTTAGAACAGAAAATCATATTAGGAACAATATTCAGGTCAAAACATTTTCAGAAGTAATATGGTTTCAGACAGACTTGGATACTTTCTACTCCTTGAACTGCCAAGAGCTACCTTTATATTGTGGAAGCTAAGTGAAAAAGTGGCAACTGAATAACATTTCCTTTGGTAGTTTGTTTGTGAGTTTGAGTTTTCAGGTTTTGGTTTTTTGATTTGTGGTTTTGGGTTTTTTTCCNTTTTTCGGTTTTTGGTTTTTTTTTTTTTGGTTTTGGTTTTTTTTCTTTTTTTTTTTTTTTTTTTTTTTTTTTTTTTTTCCTGTTTCTAACACAAAATGAATGTATTACTTATACTGTTAATTAACCCTAGTGGGAGATATTTAGGTTTTGATTTGGGAAGTATAAAAAATTTACAACAGTTTATGTAGAAATTAGTGCCTTGGAACATGGAACAGCTATCTGGAAACACATTTTAATGTCAGTTTTCAAAAAAATATACTAGTTCACAGAAGGAAGTGTTTCAACCATGAAATATAAGCACAAGTTACTACCTGGGCATTTTTGTTTCCATAACTCTAAATAGGATTTGATTTGGTGGACACCCTATTAAAGAGAAGGGTGTTTCAGAATATTTGATTAGGACACTCTGATCTAGAATACTAGGGATAAACTCACCAAAATTAAAATTTTCACCTTTTTCAGATGTGATCAAGTAATCATTCTACACCTTCATTTCTAGATACTTGGGACTAACCATTTATTTACAGCAAAATTCTTTACATTGCTTTGTAAATGTGGCAAATTTTTTTCTAAATATTTTGACTTTTCTGAAGAATACTGGAAACATAATCTATAACAGTTAGTATCAGAGCATTACAAATTAATTCACCAGGAAAAAGAATTAGGTAGTAGATGAGGAGATGCACTTTTTTTTTCAAGTCTAGATTCTAATAGTTGGGTAACTGCCCCTCAAGGAAGATGGCAGAAATAAACATATGAGCATGTTGCTCTCAAAAGTCTGATGAAAAGCTCTGGTTTGATAGATTATGAGTGTGTTCTGAGATCCTGGAAATAATTCACAATGGTCTTTGATCAATGGTGGGAGAAATAGTGGCGAAGTATAATGGGAATACTCTTTTATTTACTGGGTTTTCCTATATTGACAACACTTTAAATACTTTTTAATATTGTACAAATGACAGAGCAGTCAGCTGGTCCAATTCTGGAAATTTTTGCCAGTGTTCCAAAAAACAGCTTATGCAAATATTAAAAAAATAATAATTAAATTATAGATTGTAAAGTCTATTAAAAATGCAAAAATTGCCAATGGGAAGCTAATAGGTGGCTAAACATGTATCTACAGGGTATGTGTCTCTAAAGAAATACTCTAATACTCAAAGCCATTAATTCCTTATATCGTATTCTTATCCTCTTTCATATTTTAAATGTGGTTTAAATCAAATCAGAACAGATGTGAATGAAAAACATAATAAGGACTCTATACATATATTTCAGATTCTACTTAAATATAAAGCAAATACTTTTTCACTGATTTTCTTTGTTCTGCTGACTGTATTGCACATTTACTTGCATGCTTTTTTGCTTCTTTCTGCTGTGAATACTGTGCAATTCATGCCATCTAAAAAGAGTATGATTTCTCTCACCTAAGTAAATGTATTTAGTCTTTAGGGTTCCTTTATATTACAGTGGCAGAAAAGTAATTGATTTGTTCCACCTGACATTGATTCTTTTGGTAAAGATCACCTCGAGAAAACTTTTTTCTGCTAGAATTCAGCTCAAGGATTGGAATAATGGAGGAGACTGGTAGGCACTGGAGCATGAAGAGCCCTTCAGCCTCTGTGGATATATATTACAGAATAAAATTATAAACTCTCTAAACTTTATTGACTCTACAGAACAGAATTCTGACTAAAATCTGTTTCCCATGTAGGTGCCCCTTTTAAAGACACATGGTAAGGTGAATCTCACCTCCAGTTCTGTGCAGCTATATGTATTTCATTGACTGTTTAGGAAACCTAGATGAATTTCAGATATCTAAAGTTAGGTGAGACAAAGCCCTCTCTCAACGCCTAGAAACCCCTCTCTATAAACTGCAAGACATACAATGATGCAGTTCTGTAAAATTTGCCAAAGCAATGACTATAGCATTAAATGTGTGCAGAATACCTGCACACAGATATTTTTCAAGATATTCACAAGATAATCCTCACATGGGAAGATCTGAAGACACATCTTTTATCTCTTCATTAAATAAAACCCCCCAAATATATTAGGTTTTTGAATTTACCACTCTTCCTGTTACAATTATTTAACTTTGCACGGCTTAATTAAAAACCATCCAATTCAGAGAGATTGGTAAAGCCAGATAGGAAAGAAAACCAGAAATTGATTACTCAGAATGTGAGTAGGAAGACAGGGAAAGATTTAAAAGAATAAGGAAACTAAACAGAAGCAGGGACAATGAGAGACATCCTGCAAGTTTCCTGCAGGGATTATGTATTATTTAATCAGTGACAAAATTATAAGAGCCTGCACATTTGATGTCTCACCATGGGAACACAATAGCCATTGTGCATGCTCATAATTTTCAAAGTAACATGGCAAGGAGAAGGAAATACACAGAATAATATAACTGAGTAATAAGACTTTTTCAATAATTGAAATTCAGGTGGTGAATCATTTAAATAACCATTTTATATTGTAAAGCTGCAGATATAGACAGTCTGGTAAACTGCATATATGTATCACTTGTACTCAGAAAATGATTCTCAGAAAACTGCAGTTTCTAGTTTTGATCAAAAGTTTCTGAAACGTCACATAAGAAAATATAAAAACACAAATCAGTACTTTACTTGGGTAAAGTACTAGGATCCAGAGATCAAGAAATTTGCTAAGGTTGAAAAAGCACAGCTGAATCCTTACAAGCACAGCCTATGCTAAAAAAATAATATGAATCAGTTTTGTCTACTTCTCTATGGAAAAACCTGCATTCATACCATTAAACTATTAAACTCCCTTATGCTGCAGGACATCATCAATACATCCACAGTGCCTTTTGGGGGTCATCCACAGCCACTTTTAACTCCTAACTGTCCCAAGAAATGCTTTAGGAGACGGTAACTGGCACAAGCTTTTCAGGGACCTTTCCAGCAGACTAACAGAATATGAAATAGTGTCCAGGAGCACTTCCAGGAGCTTTATTTAGTAATATAGATGCAACCAAAGGCTTCACTATTGATGTTGTTTTTCATTCCATTTACTTTTGAACTCTTTACTTGAAGCTTAGGCAGCTTGCACAGCTGTGCATTCAATAAGCCTCTCTAGCTGGTCATTCCATGATTTCTCAGCCTGACACCCCTGAATATTAAGTGTGTCTCTTGCTCTCATTAATAGCTTTCCTTCAGGCATGCTGCTCTGTACACTCGGGTATACTAATTGGAAACCACTTCCTATCTGTAATACCAGTTCATAATCCCAGGCTTACTTGTGAGGTGTGAAGACTGAGGTATGGCTCAAGAAGGCTTCATTAGAAATGCCTGATAGTCCACTATATGATTTTCATTTTAAGTTGCTTAGCAACCTTCCTCTGGTATCAATCCCTGCGTACAGATTGGCAAAAGACTCTACAAAGGAAAAACAGATAATCAAGGAACAGGAGAAATATCTGAAAAAAAATCTGCATATAAAGGGATCCATTTATTAAACTTATTTTTGTGATTTTTTTTTCATGCCTTTTCATTTGTTCACTGATTATTGATAGAAGAGCAAAGATGCCATTGTGGTCTGTGCATCTCTGCAGCTCAAGATGATGCCAATAATAAATGAATTTAAAAAAATTAAAAAAAAAAAAAAAAGAGAGAAAAGTATTGGCCTCATGACAGTTATAGACTGAAGAATCTAAATAAAAAATCCATCCACTGTTCTCTTAAACTTCCTGGTGAGCTATTTAGTTGTTGCTGCATGCTTGGAAATTTTCAAGAGATAATAATGGGATCATTTTTAATGCTGTCCAGCCTTTTTTTTTTCCTTATTGGTACAAGTTCCATAAATGAAGAAATGTGGAGTTTTGAAAACTGGAATTGCTCTCAGGTATTTACCACAGGCTGGAAATAAAAGACACTTTTAACTTATTTTAATTTGAATATTTATATCAAAGGCTGAATTTGTGGAAAATCTTGCATAATTTTCTTCAAGCATATATATCTGGATATAGATACTGTATTGTGCCATAGAATATTATCAAAATTATCTCTTTATGTTGATTTATACTTTTGGAGTCTATCAACAGAACAAACAGAAGTAACTTATGCAAGACAGTGTAAAATCAACTGTTCAAACAACTATAAAATGTTGTACCTCTCTTTGACTGCCTTTTGATAAAGGCCATGTGTAGTTCCCTTGTGCATTCAACTACAGTCTAAATGCTTTGAAGTACAGTTTTTTACAGGCACAGGAATGGATCTGAATGAACAGTCATAAAGCACAGAGAGCTCCTATCCAGCCTCAAACACTTCCCTCCCAGTACATGACTCCCACTGCTCTTATCTCAGATGTCCTTTCCCTGTGTACTCACTAATAGTGTAAGGAAATTTAATTTGAAAATTTCTCCTTTTTTATATTGTACAAGATTGAATTTGGCAACTGAAGGCAGTGATCAGAACAAGACATAATACTGTTCAACTATCAGACTCCAAAAATTTATACTAATGGTGTGGAAAGGATTGTGAGGAGGATAAAAGCTATAGAAATATTATATCTCTCATAAACCCTTTTTTTATTCCTTAGGTTGGAGGGATATGGACTCAATTACTAATATCTACTGAAAGAAATGGGGTGAAGTGGGATTTACGTCAGTGGCAGTTTGATTTCTTAGTCTTGTATCTGAGCCTCTGACTTCTGCTTCTCTGTCTATTTAAATAAACCTGTAACTTGTGTTACTATGTATTTTGACAGGTTTTGCTGCAATATGAAAGTGAACTCGTGTAAACTTGGGCTGATGAAGGACCTATGGTGCTGATCACCCGAAGCAAACACTTCCTGCTTAGGCTGACAAAGCAGTGCTGGCTTCTTGTGGCTTGTGGGCAGCCACCCACAATGATGTGCCACTGAGACCTTGGTCCATATTACTGATTATCCATGGAACTTGAGCAGTTTACCTGGTCAGATGAATGCTGACACCACTCTAGGAAAGGTCAGACATTGCTGTCAGGTCTGTGAAGAGACTGTGTCCTTGTAGAAATCTGTTTGTACTGATTTCTTGCAATATGTGGCCACAATGAAGGCTTTTATTGCATGCAGTTCCTCTGACTCCTATATTCTTATCCTGTATGTGATGACAGTGAAGAAAGAGGAAAATGTGTCTGTAAATCTTCCCAGGCCCACTCAGAACAAACACCCTTTTTATGTTTTCCTTTGATAATCCCATCTACCCCTAGTTAGCCCCTCTCCTCCAGTCAGCCCCTTCTTCCACCTTACAGGGGAAAGTGAGAAAACACTACCATCCTACACAATACTCAGTGACAGAATTTTCAGCTGCCAGCATCTGTGGACTCTTAGAGCAAGAAGTTAAGCATGTAACTAATCAACCACACTGGACTACATATAGCAAACGCTATATTTATTGGTTGAACATATGTGATATCTGCATGATGTACCTAATTGGTTTTGGCTGTGACAGATGGGAACCGTGGTGTACAGGTGTGCTGGGTTTTGCAAACTTTCTGCTTATGTAAAACTAGAAGCTATGACTCTTCTCTCAGAATTGTCTTAGAGAGGCAACAGCTTTTTGTCCATGAAATTTGAATCTTCTACTTTCTAGATATTTAATTTGGCATTAGGGAAAACAGGTCTTTCTAGCAGAGAAGGAAAAATAAACCTCCAACATTTGTGGTTTTTGTAAAGCAGGGTAATGATGGATTTAAAGAAAGAGCAAGACAGAGAAGAAATGTGGAGGGAATGAGCAGGAGAAGGAGGTTGATGCCCTGCAGCACTTTTCCTTCATATTGTATTGCCATCTTGATAAAGCTGAGTCACCTGAATCACTCCAGCTGAAGGCTGTCTATCCATAACTTCTACCACTGTGTAAATAGGGAAGTAGGATGTCTGCCTTTAGGCAGCTTTCTCATGTTAAATGCAGTTTTGAAAGAGCAGTAGCCTAAACTGAGATCTATATTTTTAGGCAACTGAATCACATCCTAACAGAAACTAATGGGGAATTAGAAGTGGTCATTGTGAGCCAAAGGATCACCCTGCAGTATCTCTGAAATTTCCTACAATGACTATGAGAAGAGTATTTCACAGGGTCACAGAAATATGGTTTATGTAGTATGGAAGTTTCAAGGAAAAGAATCATGGGGAAAAAAATAACATGGGGAAACAATAATCATTGTGAGTTTAACAACTGACAACTGAGAGGAACTACAAAGTCTCTGAGTCCTACTTAGATACTGCATGTATGAAATGTTACAAGGTGATGTCAATTAATGCATTATGGATGCTGTACAGCCATCACATCTCTTATTATCACATTTTCATTTGCTGCATTTGGCTAGAGTCTGGAACACTGACATTTAAAACTAATCTACTGGGAGTAGTGTTTCTAAGTTCAAAATTAAAATTGTGTGTATGTTTCAGGAATTCAGCTGAGAAGCAAGATATTTTCTAGCATCTAAATATAAAATAAAAATAAAACAGCTCCTTAATTATACTATGCTCATTAACTTATACCTATAGTAAATACCCATCTTTAAATATTTATATGATTGAGTTCATGTTGCTGAATAATGTACTTCAAATGATTTCTGTTTAAAACAAAACCATTACAGTGCACATTGCCATTATAAATCTGGACAGGTGGTAATAATTCAATGGATTGCAAGGCTTAGGGGTCTTTTTTTAAGATGGACAACTACAAATTATATCAGTGTAATTTTGTTTCAAGTTTTATATTAATGAGGATGACCAAGAATCAGGAGATTTATTTGAGGGAACTGCTCTCAATAGAACGTTATTTCAGCTTTTGGGCTAAGCAAGTCTTGTCCTAGCCGACCTGGAAACCTCAAGACATTGCTTCAAGGTAGGCATTTCTCCTGTCTTATTTTTCAGTACATCCAATCTTGGTTTTAGCTACAATGATGAGATATATTCAATTAGATAAAATTATATATTCAGATAACAGTTAAGCTGTTACCATTCTGCTATTCTTATGTCCGTGGCATCAGCAGAAGACTTCATTTGTTAGTTTCTCTCGTTTGTGAAAAGGTATGAAATATAATCTGCAAGTTGGACTCAAATTTGTTCTTTGCCTGTAATTGTTGTATAACACGGTATGAGTTCTGAGCTTTTGTGCACACCCAATGCACTTAAGTCATTAGTTCTTGGGATGGTCCAGAAATTCCCTGTGAAGCTATCTGCACAGTTGAGATAATGGACTGACTGGAGAGAAGTTTATTACTGAAATCTTAGACATCTTTCCAACAAAGCCTTTGACCTCTCCAGGTCAGGATTTCAACCCTCCCTAAGATTTTCCCAGGTGAAATATGTCATCTGCATCAGGCTGTGTGTGCAAAGTATTGACCAACACGCTGGGTGAAAATCCTGACCTTTTCAGAAACTCCAAATGGTTCCTGTGCAGAACCGACCAACCTCTAAGTAAATAAGACCCCTGTAAACAGTCACTATAAAGTGTTTGAGCTGATACAGAAATGGTCACATGCAACAATCTCTTGTGCATACTGAGGATAAGCAGATGTTTCCTGTGTGAGTAAAGGATTGGATTGTACACATCCTGGTCATGTGGTGATGTATGCCAGGAGCAGCAAAGAGCAGGGATGCTCCTGAGCTGAGCTGGAGCCCTGGGTGATCCTGCCAGAGGCCGTGGGCAGTCATGGGCAGGGCCAGTCCCACAGCGCCTGATCTTTTTACACTGAAACAAGCACCAATATAAAATAGGCCATTTTTTGTCTCAATAATTCTGCTATTAAATGAAAATTCAAATTTAGATGTTATCTTTATTCATAATCATTTTATGCCCATTTGTTCTTGCACCAACATTTATCCCACACCTTTAATAACTCTTATTTTTATGCTTTACTATATTTCAAGCTTCATTTTGTCTGTTTTAACACTAGCTAGTAGCTGCTACTTCTAAATATAACTTTTACAGTCTCCTAATCAGTCAAGTCATCTTTCTCAGGGTACAAGTGTACCTTGGGAGAGGACTGGCTTGAAAGCAGCCCTGCTTTCAAAGAATCTGGGGGGCCAATTTACAGCAGGCTCACTAGGAGCTGGCAGTGTGCCCTGGCAGCCAAGATGACAAAATGCATCCTGCAGTGCATCAGGAAAAGCATAACCAGCCACTAAAGAGAGGTGGTTATCCATGAGCCTGTGTTCAGCATTGCTGCAGCCTCTCTCTGGAGTGCTGCATGCAGTTCTGGGCCACTGTGTTAAGGTAGTCCAGTGCTACCAATCCAGAGGGGTTGGAAGGAATGTCCTCTGAGGAGCAGCTGAGGACTGTATAGTTCAGAGAAAGGAGGCTGAGGAGTGACCTCATTGCTCCTTACAGCTTCCTGAGGAGAGGGAGAGGGTGGTGCTGGACTCTTCTCCTTTGTATCTAGTGATGGGAAGTATTTTTTTTACCAAGAGAGTGGTCAAACACTGGGACAGGCTTCCCAGAGAGGTGAACAATGCCCCAAGAGTGTCAGTGTTCAAGAAGCACTTAAACAATGGCCTTAATAACTTTTGTTCAGCAGCAGTAGTCAGGGAATTGGACTGGATGACAGCTGAAGAGATCTTTCCACTGAAATAGGATATTCTGATCTATTCCATTTTCTATACCTTTGTATAATAATTCTGATATCTTCTGGAAGTGGCAGGGCATTTTTACACTTTCTCATCATTTTTACCAAACCTGTATTAATTTGGCAGAGTACATTCATTGTCAGGGAAGTAATATTCTCTTGATTAGCTTTCAGTTAATCTAGTAGAAACTCACTCTATAAGTTCCCATACTCATGACCCCACTAAATTTTGTCCCATTTATATTACTGTATTTTGGAAGTTTGTTTCATTATTCCCTTATAAAATATTCAGGTCTTGTTAATGACGTCTCCAAAGAAATAAGGGTAGAAAGAGAAGCACTGACTGATATTTTTCTATTTTCATTAATGTGAAACAATAGAGAAATAATGAATATTAGTAAATGTAAAAGTAAAAATCTAACATTATTAGAAATAGTATCTTCCCTAAATGCAACCTTATTCTCTTTCCAATTCCTGCACTGTCTCTCCCAATGTTAATCTGTTATATAGCATTTCTAAGAAGCATATGGCTTCCATTCATTTTTTTCACTACCCTGCCTGAGAACTATGATGCTAAGTCACTTCCTCCACTAATTTTACAAATATGAGCTAGAGAGTATGAATTTAAAAAATCACACATTAATTAATCTCTGTTCTTATTCATGCAGATTTGGAAGTTTATGCAGGATAGATTTAGTGTAATCCTTCCCAATGGATTTAATAAACACAAGATCAAGCAGAGGGTCCCTTTAAGAATAAACCTGCTAGGACAGACTACAGCATGTTTAAAGAACACATTATCCCGACTGCTGCCTTAACATCCAGTCCACTTCCCTTTTTATGGCATAAAGCGGCAGTCCATGATAGTGTCTGATATGGAATAGCTGAGAGCTGGCAAATAAAATCTGTTTTGCAGGCACACTCTTTTAATACATAACTGATAAAGAAGAAACACCCTTATGTACTGTTATTCAGCCTGGGGCCTGTGTTAAAAAAAATATTTCAGAAAAGTGAAGATATTAAGTGTTTAAAAATGGATGAGTGGGCATCCATTTGTTGCTATTCATCACTTTTCTAATTTTCAAAAGCATTTTATGAGTGTTGGTAGTCATGTCCTTAGCACTTGCTGGAATAAATTTAAAATGTTAAAAATGCTCCAGAACTGGAGTTTTCACTGGAGTAAAATGACACTTATGAAGGCATTAATTTTAGTTTCGTAAATCTTATAAAACATTTCACCAAATACTCATAAGAACTTAAATCTTATATGAATTCTCTTTAACAAAATATTTTTTGTGAAATGTTTCTGCTGTTTTCGTGTAAAGCTGGCAAATCAATTTACACTGTTTCGAAGATTAATGCGTAAAACCAAGTATGCAATTCTTCTATATGATTTTTTTTAATAATGATAAATAATGTAATTATCATGTTTTTACGTATAATTACATTTTTTAAAATTAAAATAATCTATTTTCTAGGAAAATATTTTAGATAGGGTATATTGGTTTTTCATCCTATTCTGTTACCACTGAAATCAAATGAAAGTTCTTTCAAAGATTATGTCACATAAAAGAGCACATAAAATCAAGTACTTCAGATACAGAGGCCACCAGTAAATTAAAGAAGACATGTAACTTTTTTTTTCTGGGTTACACTGGCATGCCTTTAGCTATGGACTAGTGTCAAAAGAAATATTAATCAGCTCCCCTTTAATGACTCATATTAAAATACTGCAGTTGGATAGGATATGTTAATTATTTTGCATTTTGTTATTCTAAGAGTAATTCTGAACACAATTTTGAGATGTATTTTATTCAATATCTCTATTGGAGTGAAAGAAATTTGCAATTTTTTAATACGGTTTATCAGACTTTTTTCTTTGTACTCTACTTCCCAGTCAGAATGCTCTTTGATTTCTAAAACTGAAGAGACAGAATTACATACTGAGAATAGTGTTGGTCGAAAAATCCCTTTGGCAATCATGACCAAATTACTGAACTTGCACCCCTATGTGCTTTGGTTTGGGTTGGGTTTTTTCTTCCTTTCAGGAGTTGCATGACAGTGATGGAGGAGTTGATAACTACATGCTATCTGGTAATAAAAACGCCATAGTGTCAACTGAGTTATGAAATCAAATCTCCTGAACCTCACTGTTTGAGATGACATTGGCAGATAAAAACAACTTTAATCTCAGACATGTGTGCTTTTAAAAGTTATATAACATTTCTGTCTGAAGGGGTAGACTGGGAGGAATGTCAGATGGGTCAAAGCAGTAGTCAAAGCTGTGTGGTGTGTGGCCAGGGAGCTGGGCTGTGGGCTCCTGTCAGTGTCACCTTCGTGCCTTTTTCTGCAGCCCCATCACTCCTGCCCTCTCCTGGTGCACCCCAGGAGTGTCTCTTCCCTCCCCCATATCTGTGTTCCTGTGTCTCCACCAGCACCTTGCCCAGCCTCTACTCGTGTCTCCACAGGTCCCACCTGTCTACACGAGTCTGTCCCCATGTGTGTCCCCAGCTGCCTCTCCTCAGCACGTTTCCTCATACACCACATACATCTCCCAAAGTGTTCCTCCCCAGTGTGTCTCCTGTGCTTTGTGGCTCTCCCTCTTTCCTGAATATATGTGAGCCAGAGCACATGGGGCTCCCCTGCCTGGCTGCAGTTTGGGGTGCACTGGGATATTTACAACAGGATCAACTGAATCCTCAGGATCTCCTCCTTTCTGAGCACCTGCAGCTTCCAGATACCCACAACGGCCACTTAGGTCACATAAATATATGAACATTTAACATCAGATCTTCCTCTCTTTTTTCCTTCCCTCCTCACTTTTTTCAGAGCTCAGTCTCATACTTTGTGCTAAGATTTAAGACTTTCTCAGTGGATGATGATTTTCATTTTTTCTACCATATGTGAAATACGGACTTTTTCTTGGTAGTAGGCAGGTTTACTGTTTTGTTCACTTGTAACCAGCTACTTCCTGATCTGAAAAGGAAGGATTGGGTTGTGTTATTTTTTTCCTTTTTCTTCGAAGCACATAACTCTCCTTAAAGCAACAAATGCTCACCTTTTGAGTCAGTCCTAAAAGGTGTTTTAAAGCAAAGTATTAGCAGGCAGAGCTAAAGCCAGGACAGAAGATTGTATATTAAGGTTACTAGTATCACTATTTTGGAAATACTTGAGAGAGATGTCTTGGCTGTTTTCAGGGGTAAGATTGACCTGGACAAATGCAGTGCTAAATGACATTTTTTTAACTTTTCAAGCATATTAGATGGTTTTTGTAAATGTGTATTTTATAAGGTAAGACACATTAAAAAGTAAAAGGGAAAGAATTCTTGTTAGGATTTGATTAGAGCATAATTACTAAATATATTCTTGGTATAATATTTCTGTTTTACTGTACATAATCATCTGATTTATGCATTTCTTATGCAATGCTTGTAATTTTGTGAACATCAAACTCAAAGAAAATTAAAACAAAGCAAGCAGGACGTGAAATTCTCACAAGTGCCCTTTCTTGTTCCTGATGGTTGGTTTTGTTCTGCTTCTACCATATCTGTCTTTCTTTACTTTTTGATGTTTGGCTTAGAGAAGCTGTAAATGGCTGACAGGTTCTTTTTACATTTATTTAAATTCCAGCTGGGACCTTATGTATGAATTAGCTTGAGGCTATGATAGTGAACAAAACCATGAAACATAAAGTGCTTTCTTAGCATTGGAGGCCACCTTCTACACAGATTATGTATGCAGTCAGTTAAAGAGTCAACAAATATTCTGCACCTGCCAAAAAGTTTAAGAAACCCTTGCTGTCAGAACCCCTGCAGCTTCATATGCATTGTATAAAGATGTCTATTTATTAAAGAAAAAATGAAGCGTTCTGTGTGAAGTAGTTGTACAGTGCTTTTCTGTCTGCTTCCTGTCTTCCTGACTGATCTGTTTCATAGAGAGTTTCAAGGCACATGAGCACATGGAATTTTCTTCATCTATGTGTAAAATCCTTATTTATATCATGAGGATTTAAACTATGAATTGAAGATGTTAATTTTACATTTCCAGAAGCTTGCCAGCCCTAAAGAAAAGAGATTTGACAAATCCTCCCTACAGAATGACTGTGAAACTCTAGTTCTCGGGTTTTACTCTAAGTGAAAAAGGAGGAAGACATCTAATTTTTAATTAGTTCTCCCCATTTGGGAGATCATCTGATTTTATTGGCAGAATTAGCAAATGAAATCACTCAAGTGCTGCCATGTAAATGTCCCCTAACCCTAGGGACTCAGAATATTAAAAGAGTACAGTGTTAACCTGGAAACATTATTATTGATTTTAAATGAGAGCAGCTCTGAAATTTGGTGGAAAACATAAATCGAAATAATTATTTTGATTCCATTCTTGATCACTGACAATGGAAATTAGAGGTGTGTATCTCTTTTATGCAGAAAATAGGGCAATTTCTGTCCCCCTCCTGCATTTTGTTAATTATAATAAATAATTTAACTTAATTCCAGACAAGTTTTAGTGTTTTCTTACAACCACGAAGAACAACTTGCAAGACATATCAGAGAATAAAAAAGGCCTTAACTCTTTTCCTCCTTGATTTTTATTTTTTAACTTCTTTTGCTAACTTATATATAGCATAAAATTTTAATGAAAGAATTTAGAAAAAAACATTCTGAGATTTTGTTAATTGTTTTATTTTTCCAGCACCATTTAGTTATTCAAATTCAACTGCGTTTCTATGGCAAATTTTCATCACTCAATTTGATTACAAATGAAGACCATTTCTGGAGTATCAGTATGGAAGCTCATTTACTGCAAAATTTACAATGCTTATGTAAATTCTAAATGACTGCACCCTGGAGCCATACAGACAGCTGTCACATATTTAAAGCTCAGCCCTCCAAAAGTTCTTGAATAAGGACCCCAGCCTTACTAGCCTGACTAATCCTACAGAACTGTCATTCTCATCACTCATCCTTTTACTACTTGAGAACAAACAGTGCCTGCAGATAAGCAGAGATTTGAGTACTTATGCTTCTCAGTCACTATTTCATGAATTTTACTGCTAATGAAAAAGGCTTGCTTAAAAGGAATCAAGCATTTCCAGATAAATATTAAGACTGAAAACTGGTTAATATAAAAATTCACCACTAATGACATGCTCTTTTAATGTTTTAATGTATACGTATATACACACACACATATGCATATAGATTCATACACAATCATAGGATTATAGAATCCTTCAGATTAGAAATTACCTTTAAGATCATTGAGTCCAGTAAATTGTAGCAAGACTATCTGATAGAGTTAGAAAAGAAAATACATTCAGGCATAATATAATAGTGTATCTTTCCCAATTCCCTTCTATCTTTTACTCCAAAGATGACATCTGTCTCCTTAAAATAATTATGAATTCTTACATTTTACAACATAGATTACTGTAAAAAGACTAGTAAAAGGAGGTCTTTATTTCACAAATCTACTCTAAGTCAATGGGGACTGCATCTTCTAAAATCAGATAAGTGGTATGCAAATCTAACACAATAATGCAGCAGACTAATTTTAAATGTAAGCACTCCGAAAGGATAAATAAAAGCAGAGGGAGAAAACATACATTTTACATTATCATAAATGAAAATACAAGAAATACAGCAGCTCTTCATGAAACTTAGCAGTCTTTAGAAGTACAGAAAACTAGATACTTTCGCCAAGGAGGAGTTCATCTAGTTTTTGACAGCCTGAGAGATTCATTCCTTTCTCAGTAACTAATTATTTTTAGAAATAATGTATGAGAAGAACAAGGTTGATATAATGCTAATGAAATACAAAGAAAAGAAAATAATTTTTATTTAATGTAAATTTTAAGATTGCATTTTTCAAAACCAGATTGAGTTAGAAACTGCATCATTTCTTAGACATCTTTATAGGCCTACAAAATTTAGGGAAGTGTTCCAAATTTTGTTGTAATAGATTTTGGTCTTCTACTACTAATACATTATTAACACCATTAATATTAATAAAGGAGAAAAATAAGAGGCAGTTCTATCAAGGAAATGCATGATTATTTTCAGTAATAACTGCATCTGCTCTCAATGATTAAAATAAAACTTGTCATTATATAAAACACTATACCTAAAATTGGAAATTTGTTTCTAAGAACTATCAAGGAGGATATGAGAACTCATTTAGAGTTGAAAGACTTCTGTTAAACAAAAGCGGAGTACTTGAAAATGCTTAGAAATCAATGTAACTGCATACAGCCTGGAAAAATACATTAGTAAAATAGAAAGGGATTCAATTCTATAGTGCTCTTGATTGTGCAGTCATTTCCAGCTGCAGAATACTGATGGAAATCATTATCATTTTAATATTTCTAAGAAGGTAAGTGTGTATGTATACTCAAAACCAAAACCACTGGAATCTGTGAATTTAAATTTCTGGGACTTTCTATTATTTCTTTCTATTGTTGGAAAACTAAGTACAAAAGCACTTCCTTTATCAAACTATCAGATAATGTTGACTTGCAAATAAGGCCCAAAATATCAATATTTGGATGCCCCATAACAAATCTAGATTTTCTGGGTATTTCACTGAAAACATGGTGCCTTTTACTGTTTTGTCAGACCTTAAAAAAAGAACTCATTTCAGCAACTACTTTGCCAGTAAGTATCCCTGAATAATAATTCAGTGAATAATATGTTGGAATATATAAAGAAGTGATAACCATTTATTTAAACATGTATGTCCTGAAAATATTAATTCCAGTAATAAGAGTATCTGCCTGATTTATAGGCCAGTCAATACGGTTTTATACAGAATAAAGGAATCATTAGAAGTAATGACTTTCCTTTTCACTTTTCAAACTTTTCTTGTTTTTTTCTGTTATGATTTCTCAGAAAGTTGTGTCTTATGTCCCTTCAAAAAAAAATGCAAAAAAGTGTTGTCCTAACAAGAAAGAGACATTTAGCTATGAAAGAAAAAAAAGATCTCCCAAGTAGCTGGAACTCAACAGGTATAATCAAAGACACATCTTGAGCAGAAGCTCTTTCAAACACTTGAAATGTACAGAAGAGTTTGTCACTGTGTGTCCTCCACCTGGCTACTACTGGTTCTTTCGAGTTACTGATTTTTATCCAGTAAACTGGATACAACTCCTAGCAGAATCATGTTTTATGAACCATGCCTATGTCACAGGTCTTAAATTGTTATATGTGGGCATATTGTTCCCATTTACTACAGACTAGCATATGGATATCTATGTATTGCATCTTGATTTTATAGAATGTACAAACCTTATGATTCACAAGTGCTGTGAATAGATCAACTAAACTCACTATGTGCCTTCCTAGCTCGGAATTTCCACAGAAGTACCTTGGAGCGATCTCTTTGGGAACCTTAAAGTAAACCAGCACATACATCCCACAGACCTAAAAAAAGTATGGTTGCAGTGTTATTTCCAAGCCATTGTCAAGCCTCATGACTTTCTGAATTTTCCATAACTGCTGGGAGACAAACTTTTCTTGTTTCTATTTTACATGATTTCTTTGCAGCCAAAGGAGAAGCCCAGGCTGTCAAATACCTTTGTTTACTCTACACCAACAGGGTAAAAGTAACATCCTAGACTTCCTAGAAAAAAGCCTTAGAGATTATATTAAGAGATGTTGGGTTGAAGCAGATAAATGCTCTTGGTTTCTTCTTTTGAAGTGGTGCTTATATCCAGTAAGAAAAATAATATTTAATGTATTAGAAGACATACCACAAGTGTGAAAATAATTCCTATATCTTCTCAAAGTTGATATGACTTTGAAATTCTGAAATGAGAGGGATAAATGAATGCTAGATTTTTAATTTTTATCAGCTTTTAATCTGTTGCAATATTATTGAGGATTACTTTACTACTACTGTACTGGTAATATTTTTTGAGAGAGTATTTTTTTATTACAGTTTATGAGGGACAAACATGGTGGCAAACTCTGTTCACTGGGGTTTGAGATTTCCCTATGAGCATTCACAAGAAATTGGATTCTGAACACAACTTCGAGGTTAAAGAGACTGGTTATGCAAACAGATCAGAATGAGACTCCCTGCAAACCTGCACATAAATAAAACACAGTGATAACAGTGATTTAAAGTCAAAAAGGGATAGAAGGCTATTTTTTGACATTACATGCCAAATCCAGATTTTGGGTTTGAGAAAAGCCAAATTAATAACCCCCAAATTAAGATTGCAAAGTATTTCATTGTGTAGTGCCTGTAATCAGATTTCAGGGGGAGCATTTGTTTCAGGTTGCATCTACCAGTTTCTATCAGTGTCAGGTTTCTACTTACTCTAGCAAGACCTCCATAAAACATAGCTTCTTTCTAGCCTGAGTCCACGAATCTATGTATCAGCTTGTAAGAGTCAAACCTGTATGCCAGCAAGACTCCTAAGACTGCACACTGTAGCTAATTTCCACAGTAGATTTTGGGAAGCATAATCGAAGTGTGTTCTGTACAAAAGATGTGAATGGATGAGAACATACCAAGAGCCTTATATCTGCCACTGCAATGCAGAGGAAATCTATCTATGTAATTAAAATTATCTAACTATAATCTAATGTGCATGTTTGTTTATCACGACTTATTATAACACACAAATGCTGTTTATGGTACAAGTACACAATTAAGGACAACGTAGTATAAAATTCAAATATGGCATTTGCAGAACCAGCAGTGCCACCAGAAAAAACATACCAGTTGTCATATTTTAATAATCTTATGATAAATTATTGCTGCATTGTAATTAAATAAGCAAGACAGTCAGCCAACATCATTATCAGAGCTCCTGTTTTCTTTGAATCTCTTGTAACTTAGGAATCTAATTTATGAATATTACATTGTTTTATTGAATGTGAATTACTGTAGGGATAGTGGGCTTGAGTTATTCTCCAGTAATAGTATTCCAGTATAGCAATGATTTATGCTGGGTATTAATTTTGTCAGGTTTCACATTGTATCTATTTATATGTAGTTCTTGGCAAGAATAACTAGCCCAATATTCCTCAGGTAATGAGCTATCAAGTTCAACAAGTGAACTTACTGTGCCCTTTGAAATACAGCATTCACATTTAGCTCTCATTCATGTCAGGGGTTAATAATTTCACAATTTAATAGCTTCCACCTAACAAAGGGAATCAATATTATTTTGTTTCATATACTGGAATAAACATAAATTTATCTTGGTAATGTATCAGTAGCATTCAAAATTCGAAAAAAAATATTCTTTTCAGTGTCCAAGAAGTTTTAAGAATTAAAAAATCATTGAAGAGGAGATGAAAAGCTTACACACTGTGAAACCATAGCCCTAATTATTTGTTTTACAGAAATAAAACCTGAAGATATAATCCAACAGCAGATGAACTATTTTAAATTAATTTTGTATTGCAGTGGTGACCACTCTGTAGGTAAATAATCATTAAAATAATGTCTAATCCTATATGAATGATTCTTCTCAGCAACAACAAAATTCAAGAACCTTAAATATGTCAGGGTTACGTACACACCTTGTAAGTGCTCAACTTGCACTTTAGGGGCAGAAGATAAAAGACATTTTGCCCCAGAATGTCTTTGGTATTACTAGGTAGACAGCTAAATAAACTATCAGCATATTTTGATTTCAGAACTCAACAACAGGTCAAGTAGACACTCCTATTACTTCACTAAGAAAAAAATCATTTACCTAAAATGGGTTAACTGGTTCAAATAGAAAACTAACACTTGCAAGAACAATTTCTAGTAAGTTCTTGAAGATCTGGATGTAAAAAAGAGAGACTAATTATAGGTGAAATGCTGAACATAGTGCGTCCAAGAAAAATTAAGCAGAATTTTACATTTTGAGGAATGTTCTATATGTTTTTCTTGTTCTCAGTTAATGTAAAAATGTAAGCCACAAGTATATAAATCTCTCAATTCAAAAGTTACAGTATCCAATCTGCTTATTAAATGGTAATTAATGGTATTTTCAAATTACTTAATTTTGTGTACCTAAATCTATTCAATTGACATAAGGGGTCAGTTCTCACAGAATCCTTTCTGGAAAGGGCTCTGCAAAGGATTTACCTGAAATCGAAAGGATTGTGGGAGGATCTATGACACATGCATAAATGAACAAGAACAAAACACCTCACATAAAGAATCACATGAATTTTTAGCAAAACCACATGATATTTTGTCTAAAACGACATTGATATCTGGATTGAAAAGTAAATGTGTCTAATTAAATAAATTTTCATGTGCAGGCAGAGAACTACATGTTTGTAACTCTCATACCAAACAAATTAAGATTCTATGAAGGACAGAATTAATTGATATGCAGACAGATAAGATTATTCAGTAGATTATGCATGCTTTTCTCTTTTTATCAAGACAAAGAAATATTTTAAATCTCTCTTTTCAAATTGCATCTTTATTCCACAGAAATCTATTGACTGGAGGACAGGGGATACAACAAACACATAAACAAACAAAACCAAATTCACCAGAAAAATGTATTCTTAAAACTGAATCTACATCTACTATATCCTAATAAACCTCTACTGAAAGCGAAACAAAACTCTTCTTGCTGTGCTCTGTATCTTTAGAAGAAGGACTGTTAATCAGGCATGGAGAAAACAGCCTCCCTGGGGACTGGTATTGTCTGAAGAGTAATGGCACTGAACAGATACTTCTCACTACTGGCCAACTATTGGCTCATCATTCAGCACTATAGTCAGTCTCAAATATAGTAATTTGTTTAGGAAGCTAATAGTCCACCAAAAATGTCGGGGATTTCAGTCTACAATGAACATATCTTAAAAACAGACTCAAAAATGAGGAACCACAATAATATGCTGCAGTGCCTAAATTCCTTTCCACATTTAATCTCAAATTAATTTCACACAACACTTACACTGTTTGTTTCTTTCTATTAATGGAGTATGTTAATCATACTGGAAACATGTTTGTTATAGCAATATTTTTTGAGTATTTTTTACTGTTTCCAAATGAGCAATTCATAAACAAAGTACATCAAGAGTAATTACATGAAACAATTTTGGAACTACAAGAGAAGAGATTTTGCTTCTAACATAATTGAATGTCATGAAATTGAATTGATATATTTTGGAGTACACAGCTTCTGTGTGTTGAATCTGCAAAAGTAAGGTAACAAACAAAAATCAAACCAAACAATCAAGCAAAAATAATTCCTTATCTGCCCAAGTGGTTTAGTGACAGCGAGAAGAGAAACCTGACAAATGTGACTTACCTAGATTGGAGCAAGAAAAGGGATTTGAACTCTTGGAGAGCTCAGAAGGCAGTCTTGAGTTTTCTGGACTATACAGCTCTGGATAGATTATATTTGAGGATCATGATGAGAGATGTTTGTCTGACAGAAAAATATATTGTTTTTATTATATATTGTGTTATTAACCCAAATTTCTATACAAGCAGAATAAATATTTGGGCAACACAAATGAGAATTTAAAAATACATAATTCAGTGCTTGTTTATGATTCTGGGTTATCTTTTTAATGCCACACTAGCACACTGCAAACCATTATCCTCTGTTTTCAATGAAAACAAAGTCCTGAAAAATACCTCCAAAACCTTCTACATGTTTTTTTTTTAATGTAAATGAAACCACACACTTCAAATTAAATCAAAATAGGAGGAAGAAAGGTTCTATAAATCTTTATCAGAACACATGCCCAACTCTAACAGAAGACATATGTTTCATGAAAAAGTTTCTTCTGTCATGTCTTCTGACACCTTCATTGCTTCCAGTTTCTTCCTTCCATCATATTGCCAGAATACTATTCCCAAAAAAGTGCATGAAGATGAAAAGCTTTTAGAACAACAGAAGGAACATAGCAACTGCTAAATCAAGTACAGGAGGAGATTTTATTTGCTTATTTTTTGTTTTGGTTTGGTTTTAATTTCCCTTCTTAATCATTCTTCACCTCATTATTCACACAACCATTTCTCTAGCATCACTTTTCAGTCATAGAGGACTTTTACTGCACCAAAACCATTCCAGACCTGATGTTCTGCAGGGTACACTACCAAGTCTGACTTCTATCCACACAGGTAGCTTTTTATCAAGGAGGAATAATATGACATGGAAGTCTAACAAGGTTAGTCTGTGCTTCAGTAATTTCTGTTGGACACTAACTTCATTGGAGTTTTTTGACCAGTTATTCTTTCTAGCATCTATATAAATCCAAATAAACAGGTTATTACACTACAAGTAAAGAAGTACTGACAAGAGAACTTAGTGGCTGCGGTGCCATCCAACTTTCAAACGCATATGAGACTCAGACATCATATTTTTATCTGTCCTATAATACACTTGGTTAAGAATCATTTAAGAATTTATGTTGTGTAAACACAAACACAATGCACAGGCAAATCAGACTTGTACACGGCTTAAATGCACTATAGCAAAAAAAAAAAAGTTAAAACAGTATGTGAAAAAATTCCTAACAAATAGGCACTAGTAAATGAAATATGTAAAACATTTAAAAAAAAATTGTCAGTAGAAGACGTGTCTTTAGGTACCTTATGTATCTTTAATTTGAAGGAGAGAAGCAGAAGGAGGACACAGGGACTATGTTATATCTGTCATGTCACTTTGAATGGCAAGGCAACTGATGGTGCCAAATCTTACCACTGACTGTAAGGCAAAGCACAGATTTAACTTTCAAAACCACATGTGGTATCTGAGCACAATAGATTTTTAGTGTGTGCAGTCTGGAGCTCATTTGCAACTTGCATGCCCTTACACTTACTCTATCCTATGTACTTATCAATTTCTGTCTTCTGGCCACAGAACCATCATTTAAAATCTGCCTTAGAACCTAAACTACATTTGAAAAAGGACCTGAATACAGTACAGGGGAACTAGGGATTGGAGTCTTTGCATTTGCTCTGTTTGTCAGCAGCAAGCCCAAAATTACTTCAACTGTGAGAAACATTCAGAGAAGAGTCAAGTTCCAGACAGTATGTGTACAGAAAACCAGACCCACTGATGGGCTGTTTCCATACTTGGAAAATATATAAATATCTTTTGGAGTTTAGTGTACAAAATTATACTAACTAATAGGTATGCTTCAACCACATTTTCTTCCATAAATAAATAATAAAATGCAATACATAGCTAAAATAGTGATAATAATTTTAAGTTTTCAAAGTAAAACTCCAGCAATTCATGGTAATTTCCTTTATAGTTAAAATGAAGAGCACTGAAGGAATAATCAATACCTCTGAAAGCAAAATTGACTTTGAGTGCATTTTTAAATTAACTTCTTAAATCACAGTTTGCTCTTAATAACATTTTAACATAATGAAATATTTTATTGTGTTTGCAGTGTTCACAAATGTATTTTTTAATTAGCTAAAATCTTTCATTCTCGCACTTGATGACAAATCTCCATAAAGAAAACATAAATACAATGGACTGCAAAATTCTCAGCCACAGCTTTGTAAGAAACTTTTTCTCCTTGTTCAAACTTTATAAAGACCACTTAAATGAAACCCGAAAGCCTAGAAGAGAATTTCTTTTACTAATAAGAGATGTTAAAGGATGTTTTTATAGGATGGATAATTTCAGTGAGATTATGTCAAAGTTGATAAAGCACCAAGCAACAAGTAAAACGTGACATATAATGATGATGTATAAATATGATAATAGCATAGAAGTAAAATTTTATGGAAGGCTAGAATTTGATTTCTTTGAGAAAATGAATCAAAGCCAGATGGCCCTAACAGTTATCTGACATATCTCAGTGCCAAATAAATATATTAGTGGTGTTACTGGAAAAGTTAACTGACAACAGGTATGTTAGGAAGAGGGGCACAAAAGTGATGGGCACCTATTTCTATCTGTGCTGTAACAGTGTGCTTCTGTCATGGGCATTTTAGTCCCCTTAGTTGCCTGTGATAATAGTATAATAAAAGGTCTGTACTTAAGTGTCCAAAGACATGAAGATTGGCTTTAAACAGCTGTAAACTTACACAAAGGATGGGATGGAATCTTGTTAGGGCCTGACTGAGCTGCTGGTGTAACCGTGCCCTGAGATAAAGTGAGCTGGACACAGCACGGCATGGGAAATGGCTGGACAGGACAGATAACAGTATGAGAAGCTGAAATAAATTACAGAGAGCACCATGAGGCACGGCGTGGTGTGCAGAGGTGGTTAAGGCAGAATTATCCAAGAAATGGCCAAACTTCACAGCTAATGGGGACTAACTTGGGACCTTCAGGATGGTAGTTTCTCACAGGCGAGCAGTGACAAGCTAACCACGTCAGCAATGACCTACTCTGAGGCTGAGGTTATGTAAGGAATGAAATAAAGAAATAAACAGAAATAAACAGAAATAAACAGAAAGAAACAGAAATAAACAACTGGGAAAAGGATGAAGCAAAAGAGGAATCAACAGGGAAGAAATAATTGAGGTCAGTTAGGAGGAGATCGGGGCACAGAAAGGCAGGTGGCAAAAAGAGAGTCAAAATAAAGGAAAAGAAGTAATAAGGTATGTTAATGTTGAAATTGGTGCTGCCTGGGTGTATCTTCTGGGCAGTCTTGCACATGATTACTGTAGCCTAAATTAGGACTGTAGACAAAACCTATTCCTCTGAGTTTAAAACAGGAGTCAGCCCTGTAGGCATGACGCCTTGAGGAGCACACCTGGAAAACCAAATCAACAGTATCTCCACATGACACCTTATTCCTGACAGCCCCCACATCTGCTCGTCACGTCTAACAAGAACAAAATCTTGACACAAACATTTCCCCGCAATTCGTATTTTGGATCTTTCAGCTGCAGAATACAGTTTTATGATTTAAAATAAGAAAAATGGATCCACTGAAAATATGATGTCAACATTTATTAATTTGGAGAAGTCAAAGCAATAGTTTTCTTGATTTTTTTTTAATTGCCGGTATTCATGGTTTAGGATTTGTCCAAGCACGAGTAACAATTTGTACTTTCAATAGCACCAGAATGCTTCTTTTTTTGACTTACAAGGCTTACAAAAAGATGGAGATGGAAAAAAAGCAAAAGGAAGACAGTGCACACACATGAAAAAGATTAAACTACTATGAAAATTTTGCCTGACACCTGAGACACCTGGTTTTCTGTACCTGTGGAAGAACTTGAATTTGTGTATTGAATTTCTTGTGGTTAAATAGGACCTACTCAACTTAGTATTTGGCAATGCATGCATTCACATATACAACATGGCTGGACTGCAACTCTCTTAAATAGTGTCAGCAAGAAAGCTATAAAACTTAAGTACATGAACTAGGGAGAACAAAGAACATATTTTTCAGAAGTATTTGTTAAATTCCTTATTCAGTTTGGCTTTTTTTCATGGAGCCGTTATGATCAAATAAAGAACTCTAAATCAGAATAAACTGCAAAAAATGTAATTTACTGAGCTGAGAATCAAGCTACATGTTAGAGAATACATTGCTTCAAGAAGACTAAGTATGTATTACCTTTATTATCAATTAATTTCAACAGAACCTAATTGTCCAGTCCTTCTGCACATCCATCTCTAAATCTTATACTTTCTGTACAAAATTATTTTTTCATAATTTTTTTATTAAACTAAAATATTTTCACTTAATTTGTCTTAGATTTATGCATATTGCTCCACATTAGGAGCAACACATGATGAACTCTGAGCAGGAAAAACATAAACTTTCAGAAGGAAGCGGCAGAAGTCTACTCCAGTAATGATAAATTCTTTTCTTTATTAGAAGAAAATAAATATGGATCTAAAGAAATGAAAGCTCTCATCTCACCTTCTAAAGATTTATCCTTTATTTGTAACATTATAAATTCCAATAAGGATTTTTACTCTACAGCAGTTGAGTCAATTCAATAAAAAAGCAAGCTTATCAAACCATGAAGTATTTCAAATTTCATACAGTACAGGCCAGATGAAAAAATACGTGACCAAATTACAGGGTGTTATTTAATTATTTTAAGAGATGAAGAAGGAAGAGTTTATATGCAGGCAGATTTAAAAAGGAAAACCCTGTATAATCTAGAATGATTTCAGTTTAAAATAAGTAGGCAAAGCTCTCACTTAGCTGTCCATTATGGGTTTCTTTTTCCAAGTCAGCATGAGTCATATTCATTAAAATTGTCATATTTCAGCAACTCTGACATTCAAAGACAGTTTTCAAATGTATCTTTGGAAAAATCCCTTCTGTTGTCAAGATGCCATGAAAGTTACAGCCTCAACAGCACTCTACAGTCAACTGATGGAGGCATGGATGAATGTGGGAATGGTGGCAGTGACTTTGCCACTCAGAAGCAGGCAATGCTTCACAAATTAATTTTTCTCCTTGCAGAAGTAACTTGTGCAACATTTCTGGGAAAAAAATATGGGGGAAAACCCAGAAATCAGTAAAAACCACATAGACACTTATGGTAAGGCTTTCAGCTCTGAAACTCTTTCATGAAGATGCCTAACTCATATCCATCCAGCTCTACCTCAAATCTTGTAGAAAACACTTTCAGTTAAATCTTTTTCTTAGCTGTTATTTTATACTTCTAACGTCTTTAGGTTTCCTGGCCATCACGGTTCTTTATATTTTCAACCATATGATACCTTTACATATAGTGTAGATGTAACTAAGAATGGTAATTTAACCTTAAAACTTGCTGGATCTGCACACCTAATGCAGCTGCAGTACTAAGGCTTATAAAATTTCTTATCTTCAGTGCTTTGCTTATCAACTGTATTTAGATGGAAAATGTGAGGCAAATACATATTATTACTTCCCATACAATTTAGGTTCATAAAAACACCATATTGGGATATTTTCCAAGAATTGTTTACTGCCAAATGTTAATGAATACTAATCTAAATTTAATCAGGACAGTATTTCACATAAATTTCCAATTAAAAGGAATGTATTTTTCTATTGCCAAGAAATAAGTGGTGTTCAATGAAGTTTAAAATACATCTAAAATTCAAATTTGATTTTTATACACATTTTACTAAATATGTATCAAGAGGTATAAAAGCTAGTTTATTTGAGAATGGCATACAATCTACTTAACAAAGAGATTTAATTTATGATTAAATGTTAGGTGTTTTGTGAGTCAGATATCAGTGAGCAGCTATTATTAAGGGTAGAAAGACAAATATTCACTAATAAAAAGCATATTTAACATTGAGAAATTTATGTCACTTTTGATTTTTGGAAGATGAGTTATTCCTAAAAAAATTATAAATTATACCAATATTATTAATCTGAAGACAAATTTCAGATAACTATTGACCTGAAATCCACATAGAACCATAGAATGGTTTTAGCTGGAATGGATGAGGATCTTTTTCTAATCCCCCTGTCATGGGCGGGGAACATTCATTACACCAGGTTGCTCAGAACTCCATCCATGCATCCAAAAGCAGAACATGCACATCTCCACCCAATCTGTTCTAGTGCCTTGCCACCCTCCCAGAAACAAAACAAACAAACAAAAAAACCAAACCAACCAAACAAACAAACAAACAAAAACCCCATAAAAACAAACAAACAAACAAACAAAATCTAATAAACCTTCCCTATTTCAGTTCGAACCATTCTGTCCTTGTCTTGTCACTATATGCTCTTGCAAAAAGTCTCTCTCCATCTTTCCTACAGCCTCAGTTCTAGTACTGGAAGACCACAATTAGGTCACCCTGAATTCTTCTCTTTTCCAGGTTGAATCAACTAAGTTCTCCCAGCCCTTCCTTGTAGGAGGGATTATCTATCTCTAATTATCTTGGCTCTCCTCTGGATTTGCTTCGATGGGACAAAGTCTTTCCTGCACACTGGGGACCACAGAGCTGGGTGGAGTGCTCCAGGTGGGGTCTCACCAGAGAGAAGTCTCTCTTGACTTGCCTTTGATGCAGCCCATGGTACCTATAGCTTTCTGGTCTAAGTGTACATTGTTGGTTCACTTCTCATCTCTCATGCCCCACCACCACCCCCAAGTCCTTCTCAGCAGGGCTGCTCTCCATCAGTTGACCCCCAGCCTGCACTGATACTGGAGACTGACCTGACCCAGCTGCAGCACCTTGCACTTGATCTTATTGAACCTTAGGACATTCCCATGGGCCCACTTCTCAAGTTTGTCCTGGTTCCTCTGGATGCATCCCCTCCTTCAGGTGTGTCAACAGCATCACTCAGCTTAGTGTCACCTGCAAATCTGCTAAGGGTAAACCTGATCCCACTGCCTATGTCATTGATGGAAGTTTTAAATAACACTGGTCCCAGTATGGACCCTTGAGGGACACCACTCATCTCTGATGTCCATATGGACTCCGAGTCACTGACCACTTCTGTCTGGATGCAACTTTCCAACTGACTCCTCATTCACCTAACAGTCTACCCCTCAAATCCATCTCTCACCAATTTAGGCAAAAAGGGAAAGATTTTTACTCCCAATTGTCTGCAATGCTTAACTGCTAAATTACTTCTGGTTCCTTTTTGCAAATTTGCCACTAGTCATCTTCAAGACTAATCTACCATTAAAATGGCCAAGTTTCACCAGCCTTTCTCCATTTGGTCCGTGGGCTTGTAATCACTTCCCTGTCTGAAGTAAGTCAACAGTAGCTGCGATAGCCATGGCAAGGGAGGGAATAACACACTGTCAGTGTATCGGAAGCAAAAGGATAAGCAAGAAAGAGCTGAGTCATTACTTAAGGTGCACAAACACTGATGCTGGGAAGGATGAAGTGTCTACAGTTCTCCTGCTTCAGCTTTCATTAAGGAGGTTAGGGATTAATGGACAACAAAAAATAAGGAAAAAGGTTTCTTAGATAAAGGTCAGATGAAATTTTATCAAGTTGATAAACTTTTCTGCAGAGGATTTAGAAAAGTGGCTGAAGAAAGAGAATAAATGATCTTCCAAAATATTAGAAAAGAGCAAAACCTTTTTTTTTTTTTTAAGGTAGGAAAATTGCCCTGGCAAACAGAGTCCCACTGAGGAAGAATATGTTAGTATAAAAATATGGAATATCAAAAGGTGTTTATTGTTGAAGAGTTCATTATGCCCTGAAAAATGTCATTCAACCAGATACCTCATCTCATTAGTATGTTTGAAATAATAAGGTATTTTAGATAGTGCATCGTACTATTTTCCTAGATGACCTAGAAAATTACAGTGAAGAAAAATCTGCTGCAAGGTAAGAATATAAACAGTTGGAAAACTCAGCTGTTCTTCATTGCACACAGTAGTACAAGAAAAAATGTCGTGCATGTTTACACATGTATTTGTCTTTCCTTAACTACTGTTTAATACATTTATCATTTTACAACAGAAAATAGAGTACATTATTCAATTTGCAGATCACTTTAGACTGGACTAGGCTTTGGAGACCACATTAAAATTCAGAGACTTGGGAAACTGAAGTTGTTTATCTTCTAAAACAACTGCAAACTGAATGTTTGCTGACAGTAATGCACTTTTGCTTAGAAGAATAGGAAAGATTGCTGTTGTCTTCACTTAAAAGGTACATCCTGATAGCAAAACTGCACATATGAATATTTTGGGGCAAGCAAGAAAATTGCCCAAAAGTTTACCATAATGATGCTATTACTTGTATTTTCTTCAGTCTCTTTCATTAGATTATCAGAAATAATAAGCTTTCTCTTTTTAGGTTTTCTAGGTAGCAGTGTTTTGTACTGCCCAGGTAACTTCTACTGGACAGGTAACACATGTTCTGACCATCACAATATTCTAATTACTGACCTTTTTGTTAATTATGCCTTCTTATTAGTTATATGCTGTAGCAATCGAACTGCCAAGCTCAGGTTGTAACAAAATTACGAAAAATATTTCTGTCCTTATTTATACACTCTCTGCTAAAAAAGTTATGTCTTGATTTTACATCTAAATTTAATTTATATGTAATCTCATGAAGCTGCTATATACTGGAATAAATCGGAAAAAAAATACAGACTTCCCATTAAAAGCAGGAAAGTATCTGTCAGTTATAATTCACTCAGCTTTGAGGAGAAAGTTGAGGGGAAAAGGGGAGAAGAGAGACATTGTGACAGAGGGATTAAGTAGAAAGACACCACCACCACATAGATTGTGGTAACAACCTGCTGGTCCTTCTTCACCCGATCTTCTGTGGTGGGGTCCCAGAGTCATTCTTCTGTACAAAAACACTCTTGTACAGTCCAAGTCCCAGGTATCCCCAGGGCACATTTCTGTTCTCACAACCTGGGCTGGCACGAGTATCTATCCCCACAGTTTGTAAGCACTTTTTTTTTTTGTCTGGATAAGTCTTATCTCAAGTTTCCATAGTCTGCACACTGTGGTGTGCTAATTGCAACTCTTCACCTTTGTTAGACGTGGAATTAAGACCCTCCTGTTTTGCCACCTGTGCTTATCTCAAGTTCATGATGTGGTGGTTTATCTTATGGAAACTTTCTTATTAACTGTGCTCTGAGAAATGCAACTGCAGTCTGTAAGTCTTCACAACATTCTACCTCTAAAAAACACCTGTGAGCAAGGGATTAAAAATGGCATAGTTTGTCAGGTAAAATCAAAGAAAAGAACGTAGGAAAACAATTCTGCAAACAGAAATAATTATAATTATGTGAAACCTCAGATACATAGTACTTTAAAGTGTCCATAACCATAGAATCAAACCTTTCTGCTTTTGTACTATGTACTTAGAGTTGGGAAATTTCAAGCAATTTTTGATCTTAAATTGTTATGTTAACAGTTATTACTGTAAGTGTCATGACATTTGGATGGAAAACTATCAAGTTGTTCAAACAAACCCTTTAATCTGAATCACAAAGCATTTTTTCAAGGAAAAAAAAAACCCAACAGTACACACTTTGGGATACTCAGTTCAAATGAAAGTGTGAATAAGCAGATAAAAAAAAAATCTCCAATATTTGATTTTTTAATTTGGTCAGACACTGAAGTTAAACAATCGACAGACCGTTTGTACACATAATCATAGAGAAAGCCCCATATTTCCTCTCAAAAAAACCGATAAGAGAAATAGACAAGAGCTTATTGTATTGCCTTATATTCAGGGCTGAAGAATTGTTTAAAGAAATAATGTATTTCTGCGAAAAATACTTTAACTTTTTGCTCACTTCTTTTTAATGCATTATCTGATTGTGATATGATATGTGAAAGAATGAAATACATTGTAAATAAAGATTTCATTGCCATTAACAATTACTTGAAAATTAAAATGGCAGTCAGAGATCTCCAAGAGCATGACTACATGTTTATTTTTTTGTTAGGATTCCCAGAAAGAGTATGAAGTCAGAAGTTGTCCAAACATCCACCATTTCTTAAAAACAACCGAAAAAAAATCTGTGACTATGCAACATAAAATTTTAAACTATTCTTACTCATGTGATGACAAGGCACTTGATACAATCAACAAATATTTTAATTACAACTAGAAAGTTTAATTATCATGGAGGAAAAGCCAGTAATTTCCTAATATGGAATGATACAATTTTAGAGTCTGGGAATCTGTCTACTGAGACTAGAAAACACAGGAGATGTAAGGTACTACAAGTTTGATGCTAAATAATAATTCAAGTAAGGAATATACGTCTGTGAGGGCAGAGGTCTTATACACCATAGGGAAATGCTTCTCCTGTTAATGTGCGTATATTTTCCTATAAAACAACAAAGAAAATCGTAAGTCAAATTGACTAAATAACCCCCCAAAGTTTTTTTTAAAACAATCTGTTCACAGAGAGACATTAAAAAGTATCTCATGAAAGGTTTTCACTGGCAAAATTACCCTGAAATAATTTTTTTTTTTTTACTTCAAAAGAACCTGTAAGCTGAAATACAAGCATCGTAAGGTCACGTCTAGAACAGTAAACAAAATCTCCCTCTGCCTGTTCTCTGCTCTCTTCAGCCTCTGGACCCAGGCCAAATGGCATGGCACCATTTACCTCCATATGGCTAAATGCTCTTTTCCTCCAAAATGCTGGCTGTATTCGAAGTGCCTACTGAGTATGTTCCCTGAATTGTGCTAACTTCTGAATGAGGTTGAAAGGTACTGGTTTGTACAACCAAAAACCTTTCTAAGACCAATGTCTTATTATTATTGACCATCTTATGCCAGTTACACTTGCTCTATTTAATTTAATTACGTCTAATATAATTTAATAGTACATGAGTAGTTGTAAAATTCAAACAGTTTCCTTTTTACAGAGCTTATTTTGCAAACAATTGGTGTCTCTATTACTGTGATTTGCCAACATCTATTTGGAAGTTTTCAATTCAGATTAAAAAATAAACATTGAATAAAAGATCAGCAGGAATAATTTTTTGAAAAGAACATGAAAGCAGACCAGTTCTAAGAAGATTCTGAGTCACAGAAAAATGACAGCAACTATTATTGAATCTAGTGAAGAAAAAACACCCTATTTTCCTTGCACTGACAGTATTTCCACCGAGATTGATGTCATTCATAGAAACACCACTAGAAGTCTGAGATCAAAACAAAACAACATAGTGATTTTTACAAGATATTCTAGTACTTAAAATATATAGTAATAGTGTCTGTGTGAATCAGCAAATGGTATGGATGACTGGCCTCCAAATGCTAAAGTCTAAGGATATTAGGTGGAGCGTGCCATAGGAGCAGAAAGGTGTGTGCTCTGCCAAACCTGTAGCATACGGAGTTCAGCTGTTTCTCTTGACCATGACTTAGGAGAGAAGGCATGGAATTTCCTTCAAATAAGGGTGATTTATAGTCAGCTTGGGAACTGTGGGTAAAAAACTATGAATTTCACAAGAGAACTGAGAACTGTTACAACCAGAGAAATTGTGTGAAATGATTTAGGAATTTAAGAATCTTAATATTACTGAAATTCCCTAGTTTTTGAAAATAATTGGAGTCATAATTTCATTTTCTCTAGCCTTAGTTTACTTGTGAATCTTTACCCACGACAAATCCTATAGCATTTACACTTAAGTGAAAATCTCTGACCCTTTAAAAACTGCTGTAGGGTGTGTTTATACAACTGTTTGTGATCACAATGAAACAGATTGAGGAATGACTGTCCCTCAAGCTTATATGAAATAAGTGACAACTCTTCTAGGTTCCTGCAGTTACCAATAAAATGTATCTGTTCAAGTCACCACTAGGGGTAATTCATATATTGTTTTCCTATCCAGCATCACTAAGGGAGACACTCATCAACAACTTTGTTGTGGAGAAGCAATTTTTTTACCACCTGAAATAAATGCAGTTGGTCATGTCACCACACTTTCAGAAACCTAGCCTGTGCTGTGCTAGCTCACTTTTAATTTTGAGAAATGACACCATTTAACCTTTTAACTTATTGAAGGCAAAATCATTCTCAGAAGTTCAATCTCAGTTGAAAACTCACAACAAAAAACCATACACAAGTACTGACAAGTGAATCAGCTCTGGTTCACTTTTTGTCTGGTTTTGTTATTCTTTCCTTGCCTTTAGAAAATGATCATAGTAAATAGACGTAGGCATATCTATAGTATTTTAAATATGGCTTTGCATACTATTATGGGAGGAAAATCAACTCAACCACTTGACTCAGAGGAATGCCACAGCATTATATGTATCCATTATAAACAATTGAAGAGTTTAATTTCCCCCTACTATCATCTATTCCCAGTGTTTTTCAGTTTACTTATCAAAACAGAATATATCTACATATCATAAAAATTGTTCAAATGCTTCGTACACACCAAAACTTTAAATAATAATTCTAAAGCATTACTTATTTGCTTGAATCACTTAGCACACTGACATTTTCTGCACTGAATTTTGATCTCTCAATGGATGTCTCATCCCATCAATTTCTTTCTCCACTTTCTTTAGCTTGAGTATTCTATAGTTCTGTTTCACAGCATCTTTTTAACACCCTCTAGCCTCTGAATGTATAATTAACCACCCACAAAATAAGCATCTTTACAGCTGAAGAGTATGTTCATTCATTCGTGTGAGAATTCCCACACTGAAGTGCGAATTATAGTAAAACTATTCATTCTAGTATCATCCTTACCCAAAGCACAGTGCCTTTTTTTTTTTTTTTTTTTTTTTTTGTGCTTATTCTCATCAAAGTTTACCATCTTCTGGATTAAAATATGTGAAAGGATAAAATTCAGTAACAAAATTATGCCTTATCCTTTTAATTTGCTGAGAGGTTTATCCCATCTCTTACTAGTAACTATCATTCCCCAGTACACATATAAGCTCATCAATCTCACACACGCTGCATCTTTTGACTTTATGAAATGCAGAGACACACAGACCAAGACTACTCTTAATCCTAAGGGGTTTCTTTGCATGATGGCTCCTCTGTTGCTTGTTTTATCAATCAATAACCAACTAAAACTCAACTTCAGTCCTAATCCACCAGTTCTCCCTGGGGTACAATATGCAAATAGCTTGACATAAATCATGTGCCTAAAACTAAACAGTACTCCAAACCTTTGCAATGGAAGAAGGCAAAAAGAGGGTTAATAAAATCTGACTCTTTTGGATACCTACTTCAAACTTCTTTTCTTTGGAAGTGCTTTTTACTACTTGAAAGATTTATTAAAAGGGTATATATCCCTAGGCTATTTTTCCTACAAAACATGAGCATGAGACTTCCTTAGGGACATGACTATGTGAATTTATTTCATTTGAAGAGCATTAGAAAGGCAGAAACACAAAGAGAAAGTGTCAGGAATCTGACTCATAACAGGAACATAAAGATTAACCACTTTCATCTGTTTGCCTGACTAATAGATAAAGAAAAAAATAGCCATGAATACTTTCAAGCAGTCTGTAAAATTGTTCAAGATTTGAGTGGCAATGAATAATCCAGGGAAAATATATCGGGGGTGGAAGTTGAGAAATGCTGTTTAATAAACAAAAATACAATGCGATGCACAGCATGCAACCAACAGACAGCAATTTTGATTACCTGTGATCATTATTATTTTGGCTATACCTCATGGAACTACTGGAATTGTCTGCCCGGGGAGGTGGTGGAGTCACCGATCCTGGATGTGTTTGAAGAAAGACTGGATGTGACACTCGATGCCATGGTTTAGTTGAGGTGTAAGGGCTGGGTTGGACTGGATGATCTTGAAGGTCTCTTCCAACCTTGTGATTCCATGATTCTGTGAACACATAAGCTACAGATGGAAGGCTGCAAGTCATCAAAATGTTTCCCTCTGACAAAAGACAAGTGTAAATTCATAGTTCTGTTCATACGTCTATGTCAATCCATATGAGTAGACTAAGACATATTTGACTAGTAAGCTAATTATTTTAGTGTAATTCCTATGAGTAAGGTCTCTAGAACTCCAATAGGAGAACCATTTTTCTCTTCTTCTGGATGGAGAAGCAAGCCTAGATAAAATACAGACCTAATATTTTTATGTAACAAATGACCAATTCAAATATTAATGCAGATTTTAAAATTACTAAGATTTATAACATGGCAAGGAAATGATGCAATTCCCCTCAAATCAGAATATCTGAATAGACCTAATCAGTTAAGAGGTATTAAACACAGAAGAAATAGCATTTGTCTATCCATATTTTCATTGATTACAATTATTTTCTATGTAGATACTCCCAATTTTTAGAGCGTGTAACTAGACACTAAGTAGCCAGTATTCACTATAGATGATTTCATATATTTCACCATAAGAGATGCATTTCTTGACTGTCAGAAATCACTGACGTTTCCTCTGTCCTATTCTAGATGAAGATTTCTAGGCATTTCTTCCTGCTGCTCTCCTAAGCAGCACATACTCAGATCAGTTCCTGGATAAAAATGAATTGTCTCTTCTGTTTTGTTTAGAATGGTTTTTGTCTTTTTTTATCACTGAATACCGAGAAAAAAGCTGAGGTACCATAAAGTTTTTAGTCCCGTTGTGGCATAAATCAATACTTAAAATGGACAGTGGCAATTTTTGTTCCTTTGAAAGTAGGACTTGGTGCCCGGAATTCTTGTGCTGTTAATCCAAGACTTTACCGGTGTTAAACACAAACCCCTAATACTGGTTTGTATCCAGAAGCACTATTTCACTGATGAACTAAACAAAACAGTAATATACTTGTCATGAAGTAAATATAACAGTAATAAAATTTTTAATTTGTGTTTGATTTTTGTGTTTCCCTGGAGGAATTTTCAAACTATAATACTTTAAGAAGGAGGAGTTAAAACATTCCAGCTCGAGGGAAATAATTCCTTCAATCTTATTTCTTGATTCACAGAGTTAGAATAACAAACTTTTGAGAGCTCACGAGTGCAAGGGTAAAGCTGGCCAACGCAAAGCTTCCTGGTTGAAAATGCAATCTATTTCATCACTTTTCCAGGGAAGAATCTTCCTCTAAAACACTTACTTAGTAAGGTACAGCTGAATTGCAGGTATTCTGTGTATCATCTTATTGCCACCAACTTTTCATGCGTGGGGTTTATGAGCCAGCAGTGACGATATGCAATTTCACTGCCATATCCCTGTGCTACATTTCACCATAATGCTTTTAATTCTGTAATTATGTCCCTGATGGAGCGTATTCTGTGACACCCCTCCCAAGTGGGCAGATGTTCCTAAGCAGATCTCTTATGTTGTGAAAAGAACCTCCCTTGGGTTTAGCACTGCCAGACTGCATTAAGAGCAGGTATGAAAGGTAAGAAGCAAATGTGTCGTGCTATTTCTGTTTGACACACTGTCCCTCTAGCCGATGTTTTCTACTGGTGCAGCAACACTGAGCCAACAGGCTAATGAATTGAGCCTGCAGAATACATCGTTAACCTGTAACCTCATCCAGTCTGCATGCAGTCTATTATGTCTGTACTCCTATGATTCACATTTTAGTGTTTACTGCTGCTGATACATTTGTTTACTTTATTTTACTCCCAATAATATACAGGTGTCTCAGAAGCAAAACACCAAGGTGAGGAGACCTGAACTGGAGAGAAAAGAGGAGGCTGTGAGGGCACTTAGTGACCTGCCGACTTACCTGCACGACGAAGCCGAAGCATCTTTCTCACCCTATCTCTTCACACTGACGGCCCCAGAGCACATCTGCGTCACATGCAAGGGGAGGGGGCGGCTTGATGAGAGGCGCCGAGATAGACAGAAAATTGTATACTGAGGACCTTGACAGCCTCACGGGCGGGATTTTTTTTTTTTCCCCTCCTACGTACAGTGCATATAAAGGAGCCCATATTTCCTTCGGTGCCAGCTCTCAGGCTTTGCCATCCCAGATAACGGCAGGCACGGGACTCCCCAGAGAAAGGGGATGGGAAGGCGGGAGGTGGAGAGAGGCTTCCAGGTGACTTTTCCCTCTCTGTCTGCACTCGGTCACGGAGCTCTGAGAGACTGAGGAGGTGCCGCTCGCCTCCCGCTGTGGCTGCTGCTGCCGCCGCTGCTCTCAGGGCTGCACCTCGCTCCCCCGTTGATCAGATTAGCGCGTCGTCGCAGCCTCCCTCACCCGTTCTTCCCTCGCAAGTGTCCGTCTCCCCTGAGAGATGGCTCTCATTTCTGCCTCTTTCTCCTCCCCTTTCCACTGATCACCGTGCAGTTCTCGTCAGCTCTGGGCATCTCTCCCTCTTTCTCTCTTTCCTGCTGGTTGTCTCTCCCTCCTCTCGGCTCTGTGCATCGCTCCATCCCTGCTCTCTCCGTCTCTCCGCACTGGTGTGTGCGCGCATCTCTCTCCGCCCGGCGGCTGCC
>VXBR01012070.1:858414-889488 GCA_013400215.1 Cisticola juncidis | reverse complement strand
GAAAAAAGAAAAAAAAAAAAGAAAAGATATTTCCCCAAACGTTAACTGTACCAAAAATTTACTTTTAACAATATCTAAAATTTTTGGGTTTTATTTCAAAAACTCATAACTGACCAATAAATTAAGTCAAACACATATACAAAATACTAAAATATTATGATTGTTTTGGTAAGAGTTTTAGTAAAGCTTATAATTTTGTTGAGATTTTTTTCCATTAGTATTTAGATCTTTTATTTCAAAATTTTTGAAAATGTCAATTTTAACTGTAATATCAGGTTAAAACATTGTTATCATTTACACTTGAAAAGTAGTCTTTTAAGTGAAAACATTTTTCTACCAAAAAAAAAAAAAAAAAAAGTTTCTCTAAAATTCATGTTAAAATTTACCTGGAAATTTTTATATATACTTCAAGTTTTTGTCACATTGTTCTTTCCATATCTTCTATTTCCTGCTGAAGTCTTGAATATTTGTACTGGCTATGCTGAAGATTACTGTTAGTTTAGACCAGTTCTGTAGTCATAACAATATAAATTCAAGATATCAGAGCTGATTATCATGAGTAGCCTGGTTTTCCAAACCATATTTGTAATCATACATTTTATTTCTTCACTCTTCAGTCCTTTACTGTGTATCTCCTTATCACATAGATCTTTCCTACCAATTAGGATTGTGAATCCATTCTTTCACTTACTCAGGCACATCTTATCTCTTGGTTGGCATTTTCACTACTTTGTGTGGAATTTCATCTGTTCTGCTTGACCCGTGAAAAATATTTACTTTAATTAATGAAATAAAATGGAAAATAAATGATGAGTATTTAATTCTCAGAAATGAGCCAACAAAAATACACAGAGAAAAATAAGACTTGGTTCAATATGACGTGTATTCCAAAGTTTGGATGTCAACTTATTATATTAAAATGGAATGTTAGAAATAAAACAAATAAGTTTATGTGAAATTGAAAATAAGAGGTTTTATATTTTAGTGTTTGTCATTATCTCAAAATGTATTTGAGAGATGGAAATATCTTTTCAAAACTTAAACATTATTTATTGAATCTACCATTTCTTTATATTGTTAATTAATCTAATTTCTTGAAACCAAAAATCTTTATCACAGGAGATTGGTTTTCTGAATTTAATACGGCAATGATTTTCTTATTCTTTAGTAAGTGGCTGGATATAATTCATGGAACACATCATCTACAGTTTATTCTTTTTTTAACTGTATCAGTCAAGTTTTCTCTTTGACTATGTTTCATCAACATTAAAATATTCAACCTTTTGTAACATTTGTATTTTCCTGTCATCAGTTTTCATCCTTCCTTCCACTCTAACCATAGGGAAAAAGCAGCATTGTTTTGACCTTGGTATCTCTTTGCTGCTATGTAGATTTGCTTTGTGCAAAACTCATGAAGGAAAACAAAACCAAATCAAATAAAAAAATCCCAAAAGTTCCTTGAATCTGAATGGGTATAATCACACACAACATCTTTGCCAAATACAATTCTAGGACTGAACATTTTTGGCCTCCTAATTCTTTCTGGAGATTCTTCAATGGTGTAAGTAATCTATACCTGAAAATAGAGTGTTGAAATACGTAAGGAGAAAAAAGTACGGGATGCATATCTCATGAGTAGTTCTGTTGTACTGTGTGATTTTGTTGAAACTACACTTTCTCAGATTATTTTTTATTCTAGCTGGGAATAGGTTCTTTTGGAGCATAGAAGCTCTTTTATCTTCAGCAAGAATGGAGAAAACATTATAAAAAACACTGCATCTGTATTTGCAGGAATATATGGCACTTCAGATACTCAACCTTCAGTTCTTAGATAGGATTCTGATGCCTACAGAGATGTAACTTCTTTTCATGTTCTAGACCAGTCAGGTGCATCACCAGTCCAAGCCTTCAGGCCAATCTGGTTCACTGTTTTGTTCTCATATTCCTTGTTATTTCTCTATTTATATATTAGAATCTATAATATAAGTGTACCTCCATCAACTGCTAATTTTCATGTGCATTGCTAGGTTTTAATTCATGCAGTCAAATGATAATAGTTTATGAATGTCCAAAAGATTAAATTTATAAAATTGTTTCTGTTATAGAGTTCTATAATGCTAATCATCATGCTAAATGCAAACCTTCTGTGTGTAGTGTTTGGTGCCTCTATTTATGTTCTGTTTATGTTTATAGAGTACTCTTCTGTTTGTTGTTTCATCATAATTTATTACTATTAATTTAGCTGCAAAGATAACCACTTTTTATATCAATTATCTGAAGTTCAGAACAAAAATACCCCTTCAAAGTAGCAATAGTAAGAGCAACTCCAAAGTAAATGCGAGGTCAAAAATAGGGAAGGAGAGAGGAGAAAGAAGGGAAGAGAGAAAATAAACAATATTGACTAAACTACTCAGTATTTTCAGTTAGTAGGAACAGGTTTTTAAATTACTTCTAGTCTTCTGTTAATAGACATAAGGGCTTCAAACTACTGTCATATCTCAGAATTTGCTATTTTAATAGCAAAAGTTTCAACTAATAATTGTTAATCAGCAATGCCTTCACCAACATATTTGGTGATAATTAATCCTCCTGAATTAAGTTTTTTGCGTATCTTGACTCTAGTATTTTAATTTAGAAGATTAATGACCTTTGTTTGAAAAGTAATAGTCTTTGAGTGGATAGAAATCTAGATGAAAGTGAATGCTTTTGTACGCTGTTCATTGGAGATGTAAATGGAGTTTATGAAAACTGCTATAAAAGGGATTGAAGAGGAGAGCCTTAACATGCAAAATTAGGAACAGTAGTTGTATCAGTAGGAATTCTGCATATGTTTCTTTTGCACCCAGTACTTTCATTTGAGTCAAAAAGGACTAAATAATGAAGTAAAGCATATGCTTCTTAAAAAGAAACATGAAAAGACCCTTAAATGATTCACCCATATGTTATAGGATAGAATAAAAATGCACAATGATCTTGAAAAAAGTAAAAGACCTCTGAAAAAAATGAATATGGAATAGTGCAACTTGCTATCCTGTCACAACAATAATCAGAGATGTGAAGTAGGATCGAATGTCTAGATGGCATTCTGCAGAAGTGTTGCACTTAGTACAGAGCAAGTAAAATATGAATCAAGTATTCTATACTGCTGCTAAAATTTATTCAAAGGAGTAGATGAACAGACACATCGCCTGCAAAAAAAAAGAATTTCTGTTTTCTGAACTGTTTGGATATAGCCTCAGCTCTACTGTATTGTCCAGAACAATCCAGAAATCCATGGATTGGTTGAAGAAATTCCAGGTGAATAAAAGTTACTATCATTTTAGGAGACATGTTGTATGAAGAAAAGATTATCACAGGAAAGAAATGTTATTGTGTTTTTTAAATACCAAACAGATTTCCTGGTAGTGGTGCAAATTCTTTAATATCTGGGATTATAAGATTTTAATAAACTAGACAAACTTCTGTCAATTATGACATGTTTGGACATGACAGTCTTTTTGCCTTGAAGAAAGAAGCACATTCAATAATTTCTCACAAACTGTCGGTATCTCTCTCTATGAAAAGGTTGCCTGCAGATGCTGACAAAGATTAAAAAAACTAACCTTTTGTATGAGGACTAAAAGTTTTTCATCATTCTGTTTTTACAACAGTCATCGAATATACCTTTTAAAATTTAAGTACATCCTCTCTTCAAGTTTTATGACTTCATCTGATTTGCTCTTCCACTGGATTACTGTGGTGAGCCAAATCTCATTATTACACAAAACCAAAATCAGTCCCCCTCATTTAGACATTTAACATAATGCATAGACTCATATCTTAAAAAGCTTAGTGTTTAAAGAAATTCCACTAATTGAAAGTGAATGCCAGTACTATTATTTGTGAGGGATTTGGGGGGTTTTTTTGATTTGTTTTCTGGGATTTTGTTTGTTTGTTTGTTTTTAAAGACAGAACACTGAAGCAAAAAAAAATTCATGGGGAAATTAATAAACTGAAGCTAGCTATTTTGAGTCTGAGTCCTTAAAGGCAAGATCCTAAATCTCCATCAAGTAAATGTTAAAATAAAATAGATTTACCCACAATAATAATTAAAAAAAAGTTTAAGTACACAATGAAAACATCTGTATTTGGTTCATCAAACTGTAACTCTAATTATGTGAAATTTATTTGCACAACCTTCATTGTTATCCCCCCCCAATTATCCCACTCTGTGTCGTATTTCTCATTACTTTATCTTAAAAATATTGTGGAAAATATAATGAAGTTTATTGCTTTCAAACAGTGAATTAGATATAAAATATTTTTTCTCCTGCAATCTAAGTGTTCTTTTACAACAGAGATGTTTCAAGGCGTATGTTATTTTGCAAGGTGAAATCAAATAAGATCTCTCTTCAGGGGCTTGTTTTTCTCTCTTGCCTTTTTGTGTAGTCTAAACAGAGCCACCCATGATTATTGTACTGTAGGAAAAGCTCAATATACTTCAGGCTCTTTACTTAGCTTGACTTTTTATGTTAGCATATGGAAACAGAAGTTGAAAAAACCAACCCAATCCAACAGATGGTTTGTGCATTCTGCTACAAGCAGATGATAGATTATCTCTGTAGTGTATGCATTGTCTGCTAAAAGTTTTCAAGAAAGTATGATTATGGCCGAAATTGTGCAGAAAAATGTCAGTATGTCCTTTTTTAAAATTTATATTAAACACTGAGGAGTGTACATATTTCAACATATGTACAGTTGTACATTTCTGTGATATACAGAATATAGACATATAGATATAGTAAACCCAAAAAATGCTAATTTCTGAAAGTATTGCTGCCTCTCTTTGCAAATGCCATGTTTTGACTATCTGTTGCAAACGGCTGTCAGGGCCACAAGACCTTAATGAAACTTTTATCTTTGTATGTTTGAATATATTGAAATAACAAGTACTTTGGTCTCACTTTCCTTGCTGATTTGCATTGATTTTTTTTAATATATATTTTCATTATTTAGTTCAAAATTTCCTGGAGAAAATGCCCATAATAATATTGACTTTTTATCTTTTGAAAAAAGCCCCACTACATTGGGAGAGAGTGTGATGGAGCTCAGAAAAATACTATTCCCTTTTGTATGCTGGTGAAATTTAATTTATCTAAGATTCCTTACTATTACCATAAAAAACAATCTTTCCGTTAGAAAAAAAGTTCTAGCATCACATGTGACTAAACAGCAATTGTAATTACTCCCTTTCCACTTTTGTAAAGGTTTCTCTCTTCAGGAACAAAGCTTTGTCTAAAAATACCTAAAAAAGCACCAGAACCCCACAAACTTTATGTCGTATACAGTGGACAATATTAAGACCGTCAAGACTCAATGTAAAACCTGTCTAATTTAAAGATAAAGTATCTAGCAAAACCAGGTATTCTAATGACTATTCATGTAAATATGTTGAATGTCTTTTCTTCACTGTGCAGTATTTCAGAAAAACTTGTAAGGTTACGTGTATTTTTGCCATTATCTTTGTCTTCCAATCCCTGATTTCCTTTGTCTCATGCTAGTTCATGTAAGAATATCTGATGAGTCCACATAGCAATTGATTATATTAAATTAGTCCATGTAGCAAGTTTCTCTAGGCTTGTTTGAAAATTAATGGAAACCAAAATATGTTGAAATATTGGAACAAATGGAACAAATAATCCTTGTGTGTACAATTTGATCATTCTATTCTAATTCAATTCACTGTGAATGGAAGGGTCAGTCAAAAAAGATCTGATGTTTCTTTTCTGTACACAAAGGAGTGATGAACATGAATTTTCTATGCAAATATTTTTGTGATAAAATACTGTTTTTATAAAGAAATAGTCAGAAGGAGTTATTCCACTGCTACCATTTATTGATTAAAATTAATAATTAAGATTTTCAGAATTTCTAAAGCCTCCTATATGGCATATGAAAAAAAATCCCAGTCTCATTAAAAAAAAAAAATCACAGATCATAATTAGATAGTTAAAAAGCCTAAAGAATATGACAAAAACTACTACCAAATTATTCAAATTATATGTTGGATTGAGTTGATAAAGACTTTTTATTTTGTAATTTTTGCATTCTGGTTCATGAAATCATCAAGGTTTTGACTGCATTGTTAGAATAATGGGAAATTATTTATCTCAAAATCCTATCAAATATTTCAAGAGATGATTTCAAATTCAATGGAAGAAGAAGGAAAATATATTTTATTATTAATTCTCAGATCACTGATCATCTTTTGGGGAATTTGGCCACTACATAAATGTTTTTAAATTGTGTACTTTTTCTGAGCACATTATTCTTTTCTGTGAATAGTTATCTCGCTTAAGTAATCTTCTGGGTTTTAGAGTCTCCTATGTTTATATAGACTTGCTATATGACTGAGAATGGATAATAAGTAACTTAAGTAATAAGTTTTGCATGGATGGACTTCAAAGTATTCGATGCCTTTTGAAGAAATATGCTAAATTAGTCTTATATCAAAGTTTATAATTTACTATCAGCATAATATTTCAGTTTTATTTTCCATTACTGCTGATAGCTACTCAGTAAGATGTAGTGTCAGAAGGAAATGAGCCATAGCAATCTTATATATAGGAAATAATATTTTTGTTAAAAGCACAATAAAGGCAGAAACCCCTCAGTATTATTCTTCTGCTAAATCTTTTGTCACATATTCTGTATTGTCCCTAGTTTATGACCTTTTCAAATGGCATTTCATTTTAAATCTCTACACTGTATTAGAAACTAATTTCTGAGATAAAAGCAACATTACTTAAGTTTTATAATTAGAAAATTTAAGAGAGATGGCATACAAACCAGAGGGATTAGATTTTTAGTAAACCACCCATGACTACTGTAACTTTTCTTGCTATTACTTTTGTATATTGGATCACTAGGTCAAAAACAATTTAACAACTTCTCCAAATTTTCTTTACTAGAAGTGCAGACAAGAAGCTTCAGTGATCCTCTTTCAGCCTTGTTTTTCCAGTGATTCATTAGTTTCTTTCGTTTAATTTTAGCCTTCTGAAAGAAAGACATCTAGTTCCATAGTCATCTAGTCGACATAATGTACTCACTGTTTCAGTATAACTTGTCTGAAGAAGAAGATGTGCATGAACTGCACAAGATGAGTCCTCTCTCTGTGATGAGAGGGAAGCAGGATCACAGTTCTTGAGTGAGATCATTATTGAGGTACAGCATCTCAATGCATTTTAGCCATTTGCACTTAGATTACTCATTTTAGTGTATCTTTCTATATTCTGTAGTAAGTGGAGAAAAAACCCATGGTTCAGCTGATGTATATCAGATGTCTACAGTAGTGTGGATTAGATTGTCCTTAAGAAGTGCTTAGATTTCTGTAGTACCCATTCTATGTTTCCATAAAGATTGTCCATGAATAGAATAATGAAGAATAGACTGGGGCAAGGCAGAATTTGAATTTTACTCTTCTGATGGGCTTAAATTTCTGGGAAGGCAGCCCAAACCTCATCATCTTAACCTTAAATGATAAAAATAATGTATTAAAATAAATATAGGTAGAAATAAAATAAAGGTAGAAATAAAGAATCATTTTTAGCTGCTATCTTTCATATGTAGATGGAGTTACTTCAAATTACATCTAGTACTCTACAAAAGAAGGTATTAGGATAAAACTGTAACTCGGAAGGTTCTAAAACAGATAGAAAAGAATTTCACAGTGCTGCTAAAGATTATATCAACTATAATGAAAATTGTACAAATTAGAAAAACAACTGCAAAATGAAAATGTCAGAAGTTAAGTTACTCTTGCAATTAAAAGTGTTATTTTCAGTCCAACGCACATATTTTTCATCTATAGAGAAATAAGAAAACTCCCAACTTCTTAACATTACTGAACTACCTGCTGAACCATCTTTTTGAATTATTATGTGCTTAAGAGCTGCATATAAGAATTTAGTACAGAGATACTGTTGAGAGATACTGAATGAGCATTTCTGAATTCAAACAGAATGTATTCAGATTGAGGCCCCACCTTACAGAGCTCCTTAGATATTGAGAGTTCTGGTACTGGTATTGACTAAAATACTTTTGATGTCTGATGACTAGTAGTTCCTGATCAAATTCTGAGATTGTCCAAGACAAAGTAATTGAAGGTTTTGAAAGAAAGTTTGTAACAATTTCATTTTATTGGATCTCAGTCGTTATTTTCCTTTTTTTTATCCCATTATGCATTGACCAAAAATAAATATAGCATGAGAAAGGAGTATCTGAAAAGCATATCCATAAAGCAGCAATACAGTAAAATCTGGGGTTTTTTTTTAACTTTCTGGTAGATACACTTGCTGTCTTTTGAACAGAAATTATCACAAGCTCAACTCTTGTCTTAATATTTCATAACCTGAAGCCTTATAAAACTTTAACTTTGATATGAAATTTTAATAGATAGCAGAAGATGCTGAATAAGAATGTTTTGAAAGGAGTTCTTTCACAGAAAGAAAAAAAGCACTGGAGTAATTGTGAATATTTCATATTGTAAGAACTACCTTCAATGTCAACCTTCATTTTTTTGAGAAAAAAAATCCATCAAAAGGTTAGTTATAACCTTTGGAAAAGGTTACTTTAGTAATACCAATCAGGGAAGCATATAAAATGTTTGCAACCCTTTATGTTTTTAGTATGCATGTTTCTGATGTCAATTAAAAATGTCATCACTAAGGAAAAAATGCGTTTTGAAATAAAAATTGGCAAAAGCTTTATCCTCCAGAAACTATTTTAAAGGAAGACAAATAAGAGGGAAAGGATTGATCTGCATTTCAGATTGAGGTCTGCAAGCCCCGTTTTACTGTGGAAGTTAAATAGTAGCATTTGAGTTTTCATTCTGACTGACTATACAGTTTTGCTTGGCTTCATTGGTTCCTCTTCATTAGAAATCAAAATAATGAATGACAACAAAATTTAACAAAGTCCACTTAAATAATCATGCCTGAGATCAAGAGTATTTGGCCACAGCTGGATGGGTCAGTCCATTTATGCCAAGTTCTTCCAGGCACAAGTAGGTTGCTTAAAGCTATATATGGTGGTACTATAGTAATAAACTCTTGGCTAACTAGTGTGATTGATGGCTATCAAATGTTTTTGTGTTTCCTATCCTCAACACAGAAATAGCTGCAAGGACTGAAATGAGGGACATTTTGTTTTGAGCTGTCATTTCTTTGCTTCCTTTCCATGCCCCAGTTGCTCTGTAGTTTACAGCACTGTCAAATATGGGTCACCTTATCACTGACTACACAAGTTGTGACAAGCATTAATGTGAAGGAGAGCTTTATTCAGAATAAAGGAAACAGCTTCTCAAATTATCTTTCCTTCTTGTTTTCTCTCACCCTTTTTTCTCCTGTTTTTTTCTTCTCATTCCACAGCATTGAGCTGTATTGCTGTCATAGCCCTGTGAAAATACTGCTTTGTAAACTGCAAACATAATAAAATTGCTGGTCATGACAAATGACTCAAGTCAGTCTTTCTTATTAAGTCCGTGTAATGGCTGCAGTATGTACTGTGCTGTACTGAGGAATTAGAGTACAGCGTCTGCAGGAGCTAACCTACTAATTTTTAACCAGAAGTAAATCAGACAACAATGAATTGTCTTCTTTAAGGGTATTCATAAAGTCTCTACTGTGCATTTTCTGTGGAGGCAAAAGTTTCCCATATTTCTGGAACCTTGTGCAGCTTCTGTGTACTAGTTTTTCTTTTATCATGTTCTAATTTCATTAAATGCAAATTTCCTTGGGGACTTTGATAAGATTTGATTCAATAAAATGATATAAAGTCAACTCTCCATTTTACATCTGGAAAGTGTGGACTTTGGAGGCATTGCCAATAACTGACAGACAGGGATAAGATGCTCACCAAGGTGCGTGTGCCGCATCATCATAAGTGTTTGGTATCTGATTCAAGAGGTGATTATAAGAAATATTTCTTTTAAATAATATGACCGTGGTGGTACCTTATGCATTCTAGATTGCATATAGACACATACACAAACAGATGAATTTTCCATTCCCACAGAATAAAGATACTGAAAATCTCTCAAAACGAAACTGTGGCTCTATTTTAAAATACTAAGAAAAGAATGGTCTTCATTAAGAGAATGCTAAAATAGAGAAGATTAAAATAAAATTACTGTCATATCATTTTTTTGAGAAGTTAAAGACAAAATCTCACTGCCAGACGAAAGATTCCAACATCTGACTTAGGAAGTGGCTGCTAGCATATATTAACATAAGGAAAGAGTATCAAATGGTATACTGTATTTATTAATAAAATAAAATTATCCACAATGAACCCAGAGTTGTCGTCTAAGTGGTAATACCAATTTTTAGTCAGTTTAGAGCAATGTTTCCCATATGTGGTGATTCTTCCCCAGTCATCTTGATTCTGCAGTTATTAACTCTGAATTTAATCTGCTTTTGTTATTATTCAATGTATTAGTCAGTCATTTAGAACCATTAGAATGGGATCTTTCTGATGCCTCTATGATCAGGTTAGATGTGATTATAATTAATAATTTAAGTAAAATATTTTATATACTCATTTTTCTTGGGTAAATAATTATCAACAAACCCAGCACACAGATTGTTCAGGGATGTTTCTGTGGAGATCTCTTCATATATAAGTGAAAAATGACCATTCATATCAATTCTTCTCAATTCCAATCTTTCAGCTGATTATTAATTCATTGAAGACCTTTTTCTTCATTAAAATAGGATAGGTTCCTTCAAAGGTGCTGAGAGGAGGACTTAACCAAAGTTTTATTGAAAAAAAAATATATTGTTCATGTCATATTTATATAATTGCTGATTCCTGTACATACTAAAACTTGTAAGCTCAGGATTTCCTCCTTGTAACCCAGTTTGAAACTGTAACTTGTGTATTCAGGTGTATATGAATCATGTTTCTTATGTCACTTTTATACTAATTTCCTTGTAATAGAGGTAAGACAAAGACCAGATATCATCTTACAATTAATGTCACACTAACAGGTTCTGCCCATTATTCTGATACCAAAGGTGATTTAAGCAATAGCTTAAACCACAGTAGATTGCTGTGTTTGTCGTAGAAAATTTGTGGATGAATAGCAAATTATCCAGACAATTTATTGTTTTCTATTTCATAAAACCTTTTTTAGCGATTTCATTTTGTAACTACTTGTCAAATTTTGTTTCCAGTGGAAAGAAGACATCTGGTCAGAGAACCTACACATGTCCCTCTGTGACTGAACCCTATTGTAGATAGGAAATTAGAAAAGATACATGAAAAAAAAAACCTGAAAGTGAACGAAGCATAGGACTTTCCTTATTTTTAAAACCTGAAAAATGGCTAATTTTATGCAGTTTCTTTCCAGGCATGATTCACTCCTTCAGTGTGTGATACTGCAATATTTCAGCTATCCATTTCTTGTTCATTGCTAGAGCTATCATCTTCATTTCAAGAGAGTCCAAGGAATAAACAAAAAGGAACAGGCATCTATGAATATCAATATATGAAACTAAAAGATTGTTTTGTTTTAGAGTTGTCATTCTGTCAACCTTTTTAAAAAATTCAACAAAAAATAGGAGTTCATAATAACAGAAAAATAGAATGGGAAGGAAGAATTTACTTCTTCTTTTTTCTATAATTTTCAATAATTTCTCAGTATACAAAGGCAAAGTTAGAGATATGATAAAGACTTTATTTTTAGTAAAATTTAATGCAAAGATTAATTTTTTGTAGAAATGCATAATTACAAAATTAATTATATTTAATTTCTGTTATCAGATGTTGAGTAATGACAGTTTAAAGCTCAGCAAATAGCCTTCTGGCTTTGTTAGTACAAGGAGATAATGTGACATCTCACACATAGATCATTTGATGCTCAGTGAAGCTCATTTGAGCTACTTAAGTTTTACCATTTATTTGGGAGAAGGATTAACGTCCTCGTTACATTACTCATATATAACAAAGGATCTTTGGGAAGGAAGAACAGAAGGAAGGAAAACCAGAGTAATTTAAATGCTCTTTAAGTGTTCTCAGCATTTGGTTATTCTCCACATGAAAGGTCTACTGAAGTAGACTATTGCCTAAGATAAAGGCCCAAGTTCAGGAGACAATCCAAGCCAAGGACATACACCAGAACATAAGATGCCTGTTACTGACTGGCTTGGGGGTCTAAACTCCCTGGGTTCTCGGAGTTCTGGTTGGTCGGTTTTTAAATATTTAACTTCTAAGTTACTTAGCAGAAAGCTTTAATGCTGGAATTCTGATAAATACCACTATATGTCACTATATGACCTCCTGAGTATTCTGAAAGCTTCTGATAATGCAGAAAATAGTATCAGAAAGAGTTTCTCCCTTTTGAAGAAGTCAGTTCAAGTAGTTTGTTAATCTTTCAATGCCTATGTTTGTACTGTACTGTAACTGATAAATAATTGGAGACTGACAAGAAATTGAAATATGATGGTGATTACACTGCTAATGAATTCTGTGCCCAAAATTTTCCTGTGAAAATTTTAAGCAAATAGAAGTCAAAAATAATTCTTCAATAAAATGTAGTCACCTACATTGTAATTTTATTTCCCTTTTTAGTAAAATTTGAACATATATCCAAATTACTTGTTAAGATTGTTTTTATTCTTTGAAGGTTTTTATTTTTTCAATTTATGCTTACTAAAGGGTTATAAAGGTCTTCATAAATGTAATAGCCTAGATTAAAAGCATAGTTAGGGAATTATGTAGTCACACCTAATTCCCTGCTCACTTTTAAATGCACCTACTAGGAAAAATACAGGGTAACTTACAGCAGACAGCTCACATGAAGCACAGGCAAATCTTGTTAATGTAATTTTTTTTTTAGATTAGTTATATACAGATATATATGCATATATATACACATATATATGATTAAAATATGCCTTTTTTTAGGGGAAACTCTGTCTGGGAAGTAGGCATGGATGTTACAGTAGCCATTCACTTCTGTACACTAGGGACCATTCCTCCCCGGCCCTGGAGGTCTGAAAGACTGGGGAGGAGGAGATTAAATAACCCCATAAAGTTCTGTGGAGAATACCAGAAAGATCAAGTGTATCCCATGACATATAAGTTGAAAAAAATTATTCAGTTGTAGTAGCAAATATTTTTTAAAACAATGCAGTTCAGTAATACTGTAAATTATTTCTATAATTGATAAAAAGACTATGACATTCAGTGCAAAATTTCCCATGAGCCTTGGAGAGCTTTGAATTAAGAAGTCATGTCTAGAAAGACTTATTTTTTTAAAATAAAGCATGTGTTGTTATTTCAAAATAAATTCAATATGTCCAAATCTTATTTTAAGAGTAATATATATAAAATATTACAAAATGTTACTTTTTTGTTTTGCAGTACTTGATATCAATGTTTTACTTAATATATGAAAATACTTTAAAATATTTATATCATTAAGAATTTATGACCTTTTTAATAATTGTAATTTAAATTAAATAATAAATCAAAATATTTGGAAATAACATACAATTGTTTTGACTGTCAGAAAGATAATATTTTATGAATTTATTCCAGCCCTGCAATGCTATTAAAAGTACCATCTTGACTTCACTCTAAGAAACATTATATTACTTCTACAATATGTCAACTTTTAAAGTTGTTTTTAATTATATTATTTATTCTATATGAACTGGCAAAATGTATATAAGAATGTATTTGCTTTCTTTAATGAGATCTTACATTAACAATATCTTCGAGTTGCTTTTCAATACGTAAGAAAAAACTAACACCTAACAATTATTCTTTCTAAATAAGATTCTTATGAAACAGCAATAATGTTTCCATTCTTGAAAATTTTATTTGGAACTTCTGACTACTGAACCAAATAGAATTGAAGAAGCCAGTTCTCTTCCTTCATAGAAGCTTTACACAACAGTAGAGTTAAAAAGGGAGCCAATAACTGAGGGTTTACCCTTTTTTAAATAACTACCGATGTTCAGAATGCTCTGTTAATGAAACCAGAATAAGGATTCACTAGAAAGGCCTCATAAAGATACAAGTTGGAGTCCTTATTCTATAAAGTACATTGAGCTATTAAAAGTTATCAGTGTTGTCATTAAGTAAGGTAAAATGTGTGTGTGTTCGAGGACTAAAAGCACTGTCGGTTTTCTTTATAGTGCTAAATGGGGAAGTGAGAGCAAAAGATGTTTCTCTCCTATATAGGTCTCCCCTCTGTGTTCTCAGAAGAGCCCATAATGGCCCTTAGCCTTGCCTAAGCATACACCTGGCTTCAGGCATCTAGTTGAGGCATAAAAGTGAGGAATACAAGAACTTGCCATAATGCTACTAGAAAATGGAAAAGTATTTTCAGGTAATCTGGCACATTTTCGATCCATTACAGCAGCTAAATAAGTGTGATAAGTGGAGCCTTTCCTCATTAGCACCTTCAGCTTTGTGACTTCTTCAAAGAGAGGCAAGAGAAAAATAAGGGAGCATATGGTAGTGCTGCAAAAAGTACGGAAGTCTCTTTTGATGGAGGGTAGACTGAGAAGTTGCTCCCAGCAGACACTTCCTAGTCTATTCACTCTAAGCAATTGCTCTCAGGTCAGTATGAACCATGAAATGTGGAATCCTGCTTGAAGGAAACATAGTTGCATTTTGCATACTTCCATGAGTCCAAGATTATTCTAGAAAATTAGATTTGCTGGGGTATTAAATTTCTTAGTCTTCTCTTGCCATCTTACCTTTGTTCTACCTTCACATGAGCTTGTGACATGAACATTAAAGAAAAGTGCAAGTAGAATTAAATACCAGGCAGATGAAGTGACATTTAGAAACAGCTTTGTTTTTAATACAGCCAAAAATCCAAATAGGTATAGATTCTTACATTCTAATTTAAGACCATAGATCTCCTGTCCGTTAATGAGACTGTTACTGTTACTGATTGTTGGGATTTCAAATACCTTTTTGAAAAATATGTGAAGTTTTAGAAACTCAGAAACAATCCTGTGTTTTTCTGCTAATTAAACTGAAAAAATCTGGTGTGTCAGTCACATTTTATTGAGAGTCTTCTGCATGCATACAGGTTCAATACTGCAAAGTTGTATTTATATATAGTCATCCATTATGAAGCTTTTGCTTAGTATAATACCAGGATAAACTGAGTCAGTGTGCCTAATGTAAACAGGAATAAAAATATAAAAGCAAATTTATGTCCTCACGCATGAGCATACATAAAGCATTCCAAGGAAGAACACTCTAAAAAGGCACTCTTTGGAGATGTACTGAAATGTTGCAATAGTTGTTTCTTGTTTGAAAATGGACTGGCAAAACAACATATGTCTAAACCAAACAGCAGGCCTGCAAACACTTAAATGTTATTGAGTTAATAAATCTAAAGTAAATCTAAACTGCCACATACAGGAAATCCTTGAATTAGGTCTGTCCATTAATGTCTTAAAATTTTCTGTGCATGAATTGAAGCAAGTGAACTCTCAGTTCCCTTTTACTGTTTTGTTTGCCTTCAGGATTGTTGATCAATCTGTCAATCAACAAGAGTTGCAGATATCCCCTTAGAATAAAATCTGTAGCTAAGCTTGTTATCCTTAAGCATTAAGCTAGAGTTGCACGCAGTTGTACTTAGGCAGCTAAATGTCAACATGTCAGTCAGGCATTGATCCGTCTAAGTCTCCTCAAATGTCTCTACTAAGAGACTTTTGAAATAGTGTTGCTAATATTCCGTTCAACAGAATAAAATACTTATTTTTTATTGTTATTCTTTTATTTCATGCGGGCTTTTTAGAGCAAGAGAATGAACTTTACAATTCTGATACAGAGAATATCTTTTAGAAATACTCATTTGTTCATCACTCCCATGAAGTGATGCATGGGAAATCATAATATTGCCATGTGCTTCTTATACGAGACAGCTGATTGTTTGTGTGCCACCGTCTACCAGCTTGATACAAATAACTGCTGAGGATGACAGTTGTGGTACTCCCACTTAGCAGCTTTGGTAGGACCCTCTCAGCTCCAAAAGAATGTCTTGAAGAACATTCATGAGATGTGAACAGTTAGGAGCATATTTATCCATTGACTACCCTGTATATGGCTCTTTGTGCCCTAAGCAGTGTCCACAGCTAATGAAATGAGGAATGCATTTTTGCAGGCTTTACACAAATCCCATTGCTCAGATCTTATATTTCATTATTTATGATTCCTATTGCATAGCTGAATGCATGTAGTCGTCCATATTAATGCTGTTGGGTTTTGCTTATTTTATTAAATATGTTATTACGAGTGAGCAGTAGCAATCAACTATTAAACTCAATAAATAATTTTTTTTTGCATGTAACAGTCAAAACAATACCTGCTCCAGTTCCTTTTTAATGAAATTCTAAATATTTTTATTGACTTTTCAGGAGCAGTAAAATTTTACTTGTAACTTCTGACCACTGAACCAAACAGAATTGGAAAAGCCAGTCATTTTATGTTACTTCCATTCCTGTGATGTAGACGTTTGAATGTGGTTGAGCAATTAAGCACACATTGCTTAAAGAAAAGCCAAATAATACATTCTGCGACCTCCTAATATCCTTGGTAAAGGAAATGTCTGTAAATGTCCAGATGAATACTCCTCTAAGCTCTGCTATCAGCTCAGTTCCACCTCTGTAGATATCAAGTGCCATTTGACATGCCTTACAATGTCTGAGATATGTTCCATGGGGTTGACAGGTACTCTGCTGGGTCTAGAGGAGACCATTCTTTATGTGACACCATCTGAAGATCAGACAAGACACTTAGATTGCTTCAAGATGCTGGAATGTGGGCAGCTGTACTGATACAGCATAAAGAATGCCACAGTGACACCTGTATGCTCAAGGCATTAAGACTTTTGACAGTAAAAAAGAATCATTTTAAATATACAGATTTGTCTTGTGTTTACTTGGTGAGCAAGTGTACTACAAAAAAGATAGTTTCATAATCCCACATGTAACATTACACATTTTACTAATTTCTCTATTTTGAAACAGCATAATAGGGTGATAATTACCATGTTACAAAATACTTATTTCTTACTTAATACACACATACAGCAGCTTTTGTTTCTAATATTAAAAAAAGCAACCAAACAAAAGACCCCCAACATATCAAAGAGAAATAGACTGTACTATAATTTGGTTTTGACTGTTGTAATTTCTTTTCTGGGAAAAAAGTCCACAGATATGAGCCATACTGTGATTTATGATGACATAGCACAACTATAGAATTGAAAAAATGATGTTCCAATAGAAGAATAAAAGTTGTTAATTGTGGCGATTAGAAGAAAAAAAACCAAACCTTCCTGAAAATATTTAAGATTTATATAACACACCTGTTTCCATTTATTATTCTCTCACCTATATTCTAAAATGGGGAGCAGACACGTTATTTAATTTTTTGCTGTGTTTCTTCACATAAGTTCTTCACTTAAATTGATCCCTCCATTCTGAAGTTATTTATGCTATATATTCACTTCAGAGGCCTTGAAATTTCAAATCTAGGGAACAATTTTTGTACATTATTTCACTTTTAAGAGACACTCTACTACAAAGGTTTATTTAATGGGATACTCATTGACTATGTTCCTTGAAAGAAAGAAGTACTGTCTCTTACTTCAGGAGTTTGAAAGCAGTGAAGAAGTGATGGATTTATAATAATTAAATCAAGAAGGGATCATTACATAGGCTTAAGACACATGGAGTACATACACAGCATTTCACTGTGGTACCTTTATTCCCAAGAAATAAACACTCATAAGATTGCAATCAAGAGATAAAACCTATCCTCCTGTCACCTGTATTTGAAGAATAAATAATCTCTAACCAATCTCTTTGTTAGATTGACATTCTCAATTAATTAAAACCCAGGAAGGATTTTGGCACTTAAGCTAACTGATAAATGAACTATTGATATATGATGTGGGTGTAATCTGCCTCTGGTAAGTGTTCAACTGCTTAAAAATCAATCACAGGATACTTATTAAAGATTTGTTGTTAGCTAAAAGGACTTTTATTACAGTTATGTTCTGAATCCAGTTTCATCCACTATTTTAATTGCTTGAATGCAATAAAAATTAATACAATCTGCAGGTGAAAGACAAAAGAAATTCAAAAAATGATTTGAAATACGAAAGTCTGATCTCCCATTGATTTTGAACCATTTGGAAGGAAAAAGGAAATAAAAAAAGGAGAAATCTAGATTTTGAGACACATACGTAAATGACCCATGGCTACTGTTTTACTAATCACAGATGTGTATATCCCACAACAAATGCAAAGTAATTTGCATTAACATTTTTTTCTTGCAACAACGATAAGCTATTCCATGTTTCTAGTGTCTGTGGCTAAGAACTGAAATTTTGGTCAGCTGATGTATGCTGTCTTTTGGGAAGATGTTTAGCCTGAGATATAAACACTGCAAAAGATTATGACAGATATCCCTAAATCTCATTCATTAAACAGTTTTGAGAATTATCCAGACATCTTTTAACAATTTTCTAGGTTTGCTTAATTCTTAGTAGGCATATGGTCAATTAAAAAAAAAAAAAAAAATTAAATCAATTTTATTTTAGCTCTTTGTGTGCTATATCAGAATCATATATCTTCCCAGTACAGTTCATATAATGAGCATTTCTCATGTCTCTTGCTCGGCCAAATGCATCCAGATGATGAGCACTTGTCCTGTTCAGCAAAACCCTTCTGACTCATCCTGAGAAATGCACCATTGTGTAATTTACAGAGCACCAGGAAGAACAGGAACAAGAGTGTCACCCCTGCCACCCATTTTCTGAATTTATCGGACTGTTTAGTGTGCAGTTGAACTAATCTGCCTTGTGTTCCTAAGTGACGTGTGTGCACAAATGCTGTCTTGATACCAGTGCTATTTGAGAGACACAAAGTCCTCAGCCTTCCCCAGCAAGCTGATGCCAGGTTTCCTAAGCAACCTGCTATGACTTGTTTACTCTTCCATGCCTTCCATTAGCCTTCACGACCTGCTGTCCAAGGACACCGAGAGTGGTGCACCTCTGGAGTGGCACCTCCTGGTGCACAGCTAATGCGCATGTACGTCCGCTGAGTAATCTCAGGTCAGTTTAGAATTGTTCTTCTTGCTGACAGTATCATTGCACGAAGAAATGTGCTGCTGCTATACTGCATGTGAGAAAATAAGGAAACAAGATTGGCAAAACAAATCAGTATCTTAATGAACCTTCTTTTGAGACCACGATAGCAGTCTCCCTCTGGTGTGTGTCTTTCCTCGTCTCTATATCCCTAGTCACATTACATACTAATTCAGTTATTTGGTGCTGTGAACATTTCACAAGAATTTATGCACAGGTGTCAAACTCACAGTTGTAATTATTTTTATGAGCCATCATCCCTTGTGATAAGTTGGCATCTGTCCTGCAGGTTCATCTTTCTCCCTGCCTGACTGTCTGCTCCTAAGGCTTGCAGGCAGCCACTCAGTTATTCTCTGCAGTAAAACTGGATTTCTATGAGCACTTGCCATTAACTGCAGGAAAAGGAGCAAGAGCTCACCTTACTGAGCAGGACTCCAGACACTGGAACCAGCTGGAAAGGGAAGAAGTGGTAGAAAAATATGTGGTATTGTCATTGTCAAGCTAAGATACCTCAACCTAGAAGCTCAGGAAAGGAAAATGAATTCTCCCTCAAAATTTATGCAGTTGTAAGACTATTCCAATTTAGGGTGCAGTTCTAAATGTATGCATGGGTGTGTATGTACACACAAGAGATATTTGTGAAGTGCAAGTGCAATGAAAACCATCTTGGCAAAAGCCACTCACTGCATCTGGATTGAGGTGTGCACTGTTATTTTTTTCTAAAGAAGGAGGAAGGAAACCTAGATTTTTTTTTTTTCTTTAGGAGTTCTGAGTACTCTGACAAAGCTGTTTACCACACAGTGAAAAACCTCTGTTGCAATTGTGACAGTAAATTTGTTCCTCTGCTCATCTGCTCTCTCATTCCACACAGGCAGTGATGATAGAGCTTATTTTTCAAGAGTAAACGATTTTTGTACTTACCTTTTCTTATTTATTTATATTTTTCAGATTTATTAGTGTTCTTATTTGTGCTTTTTAAATCCAGATTTCTAATATCTTTGCTAGAAGCAATCTATTAATAAGCACATAGGCTTCTACTTTATAAGATGCAGCTAGATAGCAAAGTAAATAATCAATCTGCAGATCATCTGTTGTCTCAGTTCAGCATATTTTCCCAGGAATCAGCATGATTCCTGCCATAACAGTACTTAATGAACCAGTAATTCAAAGCCCTTCTATTTGTTGTTATTTTGGCCACTGGTAAGTAGGCTATTGCAACTAATGCTTAACTGTGGCCAGATCTATGAGAAGGAAATGACAATCCATATAGTTTTATGTAGTCAGCAATGAATTTCACAGAAGCTTAAAAGTTTTTTATGAAAAAAATCAATTGCAGCTGAGCAATCCTGTATTTTTGCTGTAGCTGGTGTTAGATCTGTGCTGAATGATTGCCACAAGTTAAGAATGCACATGATAATCAGAAATTGAATTTCATGTAGCATAAATGCAGTTTTGTTTTAAAAGAGATTATAATTTTATAGCTAGATCATATTAACAAATGTAGATAGTAATAAGTAATTTATGCTACTGCTTGTCCTCATCAAACTCATTACTGCAGACTCTTTCATCCCTCTCCCTAATCAGAAATATGAAAAATTCTCCCAAAAGGCCCTCTTCATATCTATTCCCTTTCCAACCCCCACCACTGAAATTTTCCTGTAGAAAAGTGATGAGAACAAGCTTACAGGACGTGAAGTAAACAACCTCTGGAAAACAAACTCCAGCTTTCAGTTGCCAGTTTATTTAAAGTGGTAATTTCTCATGTTCAAAGCATAATTTAAATGCATAGAGTTTCCTGTGTAAAAAACAATAGATAACAGGGGGGAAGGGGGGAGTAGAATGGGAAGAAAAAAATAAACCGTACAGAACATTTTTGTAGAACTGCCTTTTATTTCAAACAGAAAACAACCAGTGGGTTATCTTTAAATTTTCACCTTCCTTAACTTCAAGACTGGGTCTTCACAAATGATTTGACTGCAAAAGTGTATCTCATATTTTTGGGAGAAGGGAGATCAGGGATGACTGCCCACTGGAAAGGGAACTGTGAGTAGAGGGTGACCACAACACTGATGCTGATGGGGTACAGCCCTAAAGGATCTGAACACAACAGACAGAGACCCGGGCTTGTAACTGGGTCTGTTGTTAACCCCAACACAGCAAAGAAGGAACCACAGCCAGGGTGCTTCAGGGGGATCAAGACTATAAGGAGACAAGGCCAGAGAAAGAGCTGGAGATGAAGCTAAAGTACAGACAGCAGTGGAGTTTTACTTTCAAAACAATTCAATTTCCTCTTTCATTATTTTAAAATATGTACCTGCATGCCTGAAAAATCAACAATAACTTAGAAAACTTGAATCAAACCTGTATGACCACCAATCCTGTAGACATTGGAAGGAAGAGTGCTGCCTTTCAGTTTTTATTCCCCCATGAAAAGAGTCTCAAGGTGCTTGTGGGTCCTTCAATTTAGATTTAGTTCAAGACAGAAATACGCAGTCAGATCTACAGGCATATTGAGGTGGTTAAATACATCCGTGAATAATTCTGAGCAGGACTAAGAAACAAAGAAAACAATATTTTAATATTTTAAACATTAGGAAGAAATATACTCAGCTGACATCAGAACCTGGTAGGCAGGGCATACTGAAAATACACCATCATATGCTTGATATGATGCATTTGTAAGTTTTCTTTCATTGGAATGCTATCGGATCTTAATTTGTGAGATGTTAATACTGAACTATTAAAAGTACATAATACCAGACATAGTAACAATATGTTTATTAAAAGTGAACTTTTCAATCAAATCCTTGAGTTAGTCTTTAAAAAAAAACAATGTTTGAAAAATATGTAGATGTCTAAGGAAAAGTTTGTTTCTTCTAATATTTCAAAAGGCCAGCTACATGTAACAAACTAGTCTCATTTTAATCTTGAGAAAATATTAGAGAAGTTGATATCATATGTATTATGAATTAAGTAATTAAAAAAGGAGCTTCTTGAAAGATAAGTTTTATCAACTCAATTATCTTTCTTCAAAGGAAGAAATGGATACAATCTTGTAAAACACTAATAATACATTTTGATATCTGTAAGGTTTTATGGTAGTCCTCATAAGATTCTAATTTGAAAGAAAACAGTTTAGTATGGGTGTTGTTTTTTTTTTTTTTTTACCAGAAAATGGAGTATGACTTGCATTGAGCTCATTAATTTTCTCTGCTCTAGGCTTCATGGAGTCAACATGCATAAATATATAATTATTTTCAAGATAATATATAAATGTATTGATGCAATCTGCAGATGATTCTGAAACTATGAAATCTTATGTAATAATTAGAAAATAATATGGTCAGCATCTGTGCTAGTAATGGGATAATACAAAGGGACACAAGCTATTTCAAGGTACCCATATATATCTGCTAAGAATATAAAATATAAAATATATTTCTATGATAGGAAATAACATCCTGGAAGATAAAATAATTTAAAGAGAAGCTCAACACATTTTGAATGCAGAAAGAAGAAAAGATTAAGACAAAAATAAGTGGCAATGATGATGCCATCACAAGAACTACACATCCTATGCTGGTGCGTGTTTTGAGGAGAATGTAGATCTGAAAATCAAATAAAGCAAAAAAGTCAGAGAAAAAAAAAGAAGAATGCATTAGAGAAAATTATTGAACAGGGTAATTTATTTTCTTGACTGGAAGAGAGGATTTACAAAGAATTAGATTGTGACCCAAATACTTGTACACAGGAAAGCATTTTCTTGTGTAGCCTAGTCTTTGTAAAGTAAAAGCATCACTATGTGATTTCTGACTTTCTGGATTTTAGTTCTGGTATTTGAGATGTCTTGTAAATCCTGAATCCTTTCTGAGCGAGCAAAAGAAGTAGGAATATTACTCACTTGAAATATGTGTGTGTTTGTACTGAACTCAATTGAGTTCTCATGAATGTTTTTCCACATGACTGTAGGGAATTCAGTGCTAAGCTGCTGCATCATGTAATGTGTTCCCATGTGTGTGGCTGCATTCATCTTCATGTGTGCTGGGGCTGTCCATTGCTCTCAGGCGTGTTGGTAAATATGAATTTAACCACAGCTTACTGTACCTTTGACTTAGTAAAATGTTTCTCCTAGGGATATTGGTAACAGTTTGGACTCTAGAAAACATTCAAGGAGGCATAATCAATGAGACTGATCTGAATCAGCTTGGAAGCTCCTGACAAATGTGCACAATAAATAGAGATGCTGTGGATTAGTATATATTTGGAGATAATAGTATTTTTTCCATTTCTTCAAATATTGCAAAAGATACAATTCTGCATCTTTGTAAACTCTTTACAAAGTTTTGGTAAACTGCCCTATAACTTAAAAAAAAATAAGAGAGGCAAAAAAAGCTACTGTAAAATATTAAGTGTTTAAGAATTAGAAGAAATCTCATAGATCCGTCCTTTCATATCAAAGGACTTTCTTAGGATATAGCTGATGTATAGACACATTTAGGCATTCTTGTTTCTTCTACAGCTGATCTGTTAAAACTTCTTTTAAAGACGGAGAACTTGAATCCATAGGCTCATAGGATCATAGAATCATGGAATGGTTTGGGATGGAAGGCACCTAAAGATCCTTTAATTTCAACACCCATGCCATAGGCAGGGCCACCTTCCACCTTCTGGGTTGTTCAGAGCCCCATCCAACCTGGCCTGGGACATTTGCAGGGATGAATGGAAATTGTAGCATTAGGATATGTATGCACTACTAGTGAAAATATAGTTATTCTGATAAAAGACTTAACACTGAGGATTTTAAGTAATTGTGCAGCCAAAGGCATTTTCTCACCATAAAGTTATGTTTAAATTACAATTGGTAATCTTTTAAATATTTGATTTTTTCATTATTCTTTCCAACAAATAAACAAATCAGCAAACAAATCTTCAAATGACAGGATAAGAGTCTGGTACAAGTGAAAATGAAGTCTGCCATTAAATATAGCTGCAGGATACATTGTCATATTTTTTAACTGCTGTAAATTGACCTGCTTTTTGGCTATGTACTGCATGAATTTGTCTAATTAATGTTTGCCCTAAACAAAAGAAAGGAAGAAACAAAAGAAAAAACTGATGACACATAAACTGCTTCTTTACTCATACTGGAGAAACAAGAGAGAGCAGTAAGAGATCCACCAGAAGATAATGGAAAGACACTGGCAGTGGGGTGGATTCTTGAGGAATGTACTTGGATTAAGATCAACGTTTGCAAGTGTTGACTATTATAACTCCTGATCATCATCTAAATTTTTCTTTCTTTTGTGAAGGGATTTTCTCAAAAAAAAAGGAAAAAAAATGGTGGTTTTGGTTTATTGTTGTGGTTTACAAAACTGTTTTTTTAATCTAAGATGACACATTTCAGTCAATGGGGAACACTGCTCAAACCTCACTTTGTCCAAAGGGCAGTGTTTCTTGATCTGAACAAGAGTGCTTCATAAGGGCATAAAATCAGACATGCATAAAGATCATGAAGAGAGGAGATACAAGCCATGTCTAAACCACGTCAATCAACATTTATGCCAAAGCATAATTGTCTATTTAGAGTACCCACTTATATATTAAAACAGAACTTTGAATTAGTTGCATTCTGCCAATGAATCTTAAAGTTTTGAAATGGTTAATTCTAAGCAGTAAGCAAGTAATGTGAAGTGATTTTAAAGAAAGGGAAAGATAAGAGGTGATTCAGTTGCGATGAAAAGTGAATACTAAAGACATATCTATGGAAGGGCAGATAGCTTTGAAGAAAAATAATTGGAAAAAAGTGATTATGATTAGAAGGATTAAAGTACATTTAAATATGTGCAGTATATTAAACAATAAATGTGTCTTTCCAGCATTTGTAAAAGGAGTTGGATTAATTGTTTCCATCAAAGATGTATTTGCTATTGACAAGATGGTACAGAACAGCTTAAAGAGCTTTCAGAGATTAATTATGAATGCCAGTTTGAATCCTTTAGAATATATATCTTATCAATATACATAAAATGTGTGTGCTAAAGAAAAACCTTTTACAAACACATTAAAAGCTTGAGGGAAATAACTCAGTCAACTGATGCCTAAGTCTTCATTTCTAGAAAGCTTAAAAGTAGTGTGGAGAGGCTGGGGAAAGTGCACTGTTTCTAGTCCTTGGTCTTGAAATGAATCATCCTAAAATGACATGTTATTGTAATTATTTTTTTTTCCTTAGCCAACATTAAAGTTGACATTGTATGCATTAAAATCTCAAGACAAATTATAAAGGCAGAGTTGTAAAAATGCAGTGTAGTAACAATTATATGTTTAAGAAGCAGAATTTTTGGTGACTCAATTTTGAGTGACTATGGTCACTTGTGTAGCAGAAATATGAGCAAAAGTAGTGTGAAGTACACTGAAATAGGCTTTTGGCTTTTCGTCCATTTATAAAGTGGGAGAACTATGAATGGACAGCAGTATAATATCATTCTACAGATGAGATGCCATTGCATTTTTGTTCAGATAGATGTAATATCACTTAGGCATAATACTGTATTTCATAATACCATAAGCTTAAGAACATAACAAGTTCCTAACTGAAATTCCTTCTACATGATCTCCTCTAGAGCCATAAATAGCATGTTTCAGTTACATGATGTAACATAGTCAATTGTCAGTGGTCAGTGTTGTCTAGAGAGGGCTTCCAGTTCAGGATGATGTGCAGACGTGGACAAGAAGCTTTTATGGGCTGTACAGCCACAGAACCCAGGATTCTGGGTGTCAGACCCCATTACAGACTGTGACTCTTAACAGTTGGACTCAATTATGTTAAAAGTCTTTTCCAACCTAAGTGATTCTAGGATTAGTAAGTCCAGAATGGGTATGTGTCTCTTCATCTCTGTTTTATATTTATGCTAGTCTGGAGTCGTGAGGGAGTCTCTCCTATGCTCCTTGACTGCCTTTTTCAATCCTACAGCATAAGGAAATTCCATCTCCCTTCTTTCATTGGTATTCTCTGCTGGCTCAATTAGATATTCCAGCTTCTAGTTATCTTGACTGTTATCTTAACATACACGTTTTTCTGTCTTCTACAAACCTACCTGTAGGTGCACTTCTTAGTTTCATTCCTGGAAGTAGTAGGCATACTGTTAGGCATCTCATTATATCTGCGAGTGTAATAAACTCTAATTTAGGCCTATATCCTTTAGATTTTGTTCACCTTGCAGCAGGTTTTACCTGGCATTATTTTCTTACCAGCTTAGCCCTTTTTGACCCAATCAAGGATGAACTGATGCAAAGTTACAGTATCTGCTGTCTTGGTTCTTAAAATCTGCTAGATCTCTGGTTTTAGAGGTCAATCAGCCAGCCTTGTTGCACACATTTGCAAAATTTATATAAGGGGCAGGTCATTGCTGAGACAGTATTTCCAGGAATAAAGAGAAAGGGTAAATTTATGTTTGTTTCAGCCATTGACAGGGCATGGCAACAAACAGCTGTTAAGTTCATTAGGGGTCATTTTGTGTAACATGTTTCATCTGTGAATTAGTGTCCTTTTAGGCAGCATAATAGAGCTTGATGGGAAGGTTATATTGGCTCTGTTTTTGTGTCTCAGGTTTAAAGTGTTTAAAGCTTTAGAGTATAATAATTTGGAGTTAGTGATCTAACAATGAGAACTGTAATTGAATTAAGTTGCAAAGTTCATCTTATAACATAATATAAATGTGCTCTTCTATTTCATTTGGTTACAAGCCAATAGTTGATGGTTAGGTATGATGGTAAGGATAAGTACTATACCATGATTAATATGTGTATCTTATCAAAACATCTTTAGGACAATAAGAACATTTTAATGATAGGCAGGTTTGGGGTTGGTTTATTTTTAATTGGGAAGAATAAGGGTTAAATTTCAATTGAGGTTTTTTAATTGTCTTTTTTTTTTCTTTAACAACAGTAGCTTATATTTCTAATTACATTTTTAATATAAAAGCTACCAGCATTTAAATGGTATTCATTTCATCTGAGAGTAGAAATGTTTGGTGTATAATTGGTTTTTTGTGCCAAAACCTTTAAATAAGTTAATTAGTTTTATCATCATTTTAAAAACAAGTAAAATCCTTTTGAAAGGATACAAAGTAAAATTTAAAAATAAAATTTACTTCATAATATTATAGAACTTTATGTGCCCCACAAGTTATCCTACTAGATTTGCAGCACTGACAGGTACCAACTTTTCTCATGTGTTGATATTACAGTTATGAAAAAATCTCTTCTTAGTCTGCCCATGCTAACTTATTCCACAAATCTAGATGTAAAATATAGCTGTGCTAATGAGTAAGCACTGACAGTGAGAAGTGCATATTGGACTGTAAAGCAAGACCTTGCTAGGTGGTTTGATATTACAAGCTCTGAGAAGCTAGGAGTCCTTCGTTTGCCTTTGCTAATAACTGGCATTCTCTTTTCCCCTTTCCTTCTTGGAGAGGCTGTCTGGGTGAAGAATCACAGTGTGCTTGTAAAGAAGTGAGAGCATTGAAGTATATGGCTTTTTTGCCGAAATACTTTAAGTGTTTTAATGTGATTTAAATGCTGGGATTTTTAAATGTTATGTTCCATACATTGTTTATATTATTTAAATTGGCTCCTTGATTTAATGTACTTAAGCTGCTTGCATGTGGGCTTTGAGGCTAGTTTGTCTGTAGCTCAGAATAATCTGCTGGTATGTTTGAACACACAGGCTTTCAAAATACATGACATGACAATTGAGACAAATCCTTTTTATTTCTGTAAAAAATCCTCCAAGAACTTTCAAAATATAATCCACCCTGCTGTCAAAATAATAAACCTTGTTGCTTCTCACCTTAAGCCATGACAGAATATAAAGAAGAAATCTACTCGATCCTAAATGCCTTTTCCAACCTAAATAATTTAAGGATTCTATGCTTCAGCTATTACCAGGCACAGTTTCTGATACGTTTTGTTTACTGTGGATGCAGCTATTGAAATTTATTACATTTGGTTGCCTACATTACATTAGTTACAGAAATACAGCATTTTGCTAAACTACAAACACGATCTGCTTAATTCTGACATTTATTGCTTCGTTTTATATTGGCCAGGTAGTGGAGTTTTGGGAATAACACTTCATAAGTTAATAACACAGCTTCTCCATTACTAAAATGCAGTCAAAAATGATAACGCTTTTTAAGAACAATGATTTTAAATGTGTAGACTACATCTACATAATATTTGAGTTTAATGGAAATATTAGATTGGTAATAGTAAATTAGAATGAAATGTCATATAAAGTCATGATGTGCTATATTAGTGTTAATCTTTTAATCCATTTTGGTTCTGAATGTAAAAAAAGTAAAGCAGTCTGTTTCTTGGATATTTGTGTCTTTCCTAAATGTATCACATATGCAAAGGCATTGTAAAGGATTTGAGTTTTTTTTAATTTTTCAATAGTAGGTGAGCCAAAATCTGTGGTTGAGAATAGCTTGACATAAAATCCAATCGAGATAAGGCTACCATGAGTTCATTAACTGAACTTGTCTGAACGGATGTACAGTGGATTACTGATATCTTCTGAAAACTCATGTCTTAAGCATACAATCCTTGAGACCCGTATTACCATCTTGAACTGTACCTGGAATTTAATAGGCACACGATGCAGCATACAATGCAGTCAGGTCACAATGCATCCTTGGAAGTCTGAGGTTTTTTCCTTTCAAACCATTGTTAAGAATAACTAATTACAGCTACCCAGGCTGGAGGAGGTCAAAAAGCCATGCTCTGATGTGACTGCTATGGTCATAATTACTGTGCAAAATGCATGTGAAATGGATGAACTTCACAGTGAGCTACTTGAAACTTCACAGATGATCACTGACCTTATTGAATTCCTCTTGCATGTGTAGCTCACTAATACTGCTAATGGTGCTTGATAAAATTTTGCTTTCATTCCTTCTTTTGAATTGCACTGATTATTTTTTGTGTTAAACTAAAAACTAAATGTGATATGCTAAAACTCTTGCTGAGTAAACTGTATATATGTGTCCTTGTGCATGTATGTTTGTTCATATATACACACATGCACGTATATATAAATATGAAAACTTACTCATACAAAATGCATTATGCACAAAAACATATAAATATATAAATTCCTAGTAGATTAAAGTCAAATGAAAACCCAGAACTGAAAATGTTCTGGCATGTCAGATGCCTGAATGGTCTGCTTCCTCTCTCCATTCAATAGTTTTTCTGGAGTGTGGAAAATGACAGGTAAAAGGCTGGGGTTTTACTTTGCTTTTAAGAAAATGGAGCCTCCCATGTCTGTGTCACAAGATGCCCCCAAAGGACTGCAGGAAAAGTGTTAATGGTATATTCCTGTATCTTTTCCTCTACTGCTTGAGGAGCCTTATTGTGATGCTCACGCGAGGGAATCTTGCTTAGCCTGAAGATTACTGCATTTTTACCTGAGGGAGAAGCACTCTTGAGGTCTTTTCTCCACTAGTTGCTGGTGACATATTTTTTCCATAACTTTTTGGTGTGTGGTACATTAGAACACTTTGAATTGGTGAACAAAATCAAGTTTCTGTGTGATGTGAGAGAAAGAATGAGGGAGTCTGTACCGGAAAGTGGAGTGGCCTTTGACCTTGGTACATCCAGGTGCCAGAAACTGGGGAGGCGGAGTGTCTGAGTTTGGCTGCGGGAGACATCCAGAAGCTGCATTGTGCAATGTGGGTTTTATTATGCTCTCTCTTTTCTTTTCATGACTATGTTATAATTGTTGATAATGATTTAATTGCAATTAATGAACCATACTTATCTCAAGCCACCTGTTTTACCTTTTTTTGATTCTCCTACCCAACCCACTGGGGAGCGGGGTGGGGTGGGGAGTGAGCTCAAGGTGACACAGCAGTGTGCATGCCACCAAAATGTTTTCAGATATTGCAAATGGAACCTAAATGTAACAGCACAGCATTAGAATGACAAGCATTTAAGTATTAGGGTAAATTTGTGATGTGTGATTTGTAACACAAGAACATGGCTTACGTACACCTTTGAGTTCAATATTTAAACTTATTCCGCATTTCAGCAATAGTGCAGAAGGTTTTCCACAGAATCAGGAGTTCTGCCATGTATAATCAATTTGCTAAATAAACTAACGTATTAAATGATTTCCTAACTATTTTTATAGTCTGACATGCTTGTAAAATTATGTACTAAATTGATTTTTCTTAATTTCTATTATAACTGGTTTTCAAATAATCAGAAAAGATACTCTCAAGAAAATAAAAATGAACAAATAAAACCCTGTCATGGGCTGATGCTGGACCAAATGCCAGTGCACCCATGAGTGTATATTTTACCCAATGAGTGACTGTGAGATGCGACCAAGAACAGAGCAGAGCAGACCTAAAACTTGAAATAGAAAAAAAACTTGATTAAACTACATAACAGAAAATAGAAAAAGTAACCCCAGCCACCTAAAAGCAGAGATGAAAACCTCCCAGAACACTTCTTCTCCTCCCCCTAATGTCCATCCCATGCATGCTCACACAGTTGACACCAGCACATTACCCTCATCCACTTGCTTAAACCTTCTACGACCCTGGGTTCCCATCACAATCATCATCCCTTAAAAAAACAATCTTCGATCCATCCAGGGAGAGAGGAGTCTTTCTCGCACCACAGACCCACCCCCACAGGAAACACAGGTCCATCCTCCCGTGTTCCCACGTCACCCATGGCACTGCCCGGAGGAGTCTGCCAGGGTGACACCCTTCTTTCCATGTCCAGTGCTCTCACCACTGTCCATGGACCAAAACCGCATACAGGGCTCTTTTAAGGATGTTTGGACAAGTACCAAAAACCAGCCATCTTCTCATATTGGGACAGCAGTCCCCCCCATA
>VXBR01012070.1:793972-858363 GCA_013400215.1 Cisticola juncidis | reverse complement strand
ACGGGGACGGGACGGGGGGACGGAGGGCACTTCCAAAGATCTCCACCCTCCATCCTGGATGGGGCTGGCTCAGCTCCCATCTGGCTCTCTCTCCCTCTTTCCCCTCCCTGGGGCCGGAGGCCTACCTGGCTCCCCTCCCCCACCCAGCCTGGTCAGCTGGGCAGGGGAGGGGAGAAGGATGCTCCTCTCCGAAAAGGGAGCCAGGAAAAGAGGAGGGCCCTCTGGGAATCCTTGCTTTTAACCCCTTGTGTCCTCAGAGGCATGTCCAACCTCTCAGTGGCCACCAAAGGTGTCAATATTTGACCACTCTTGGTTTGACCTCAGCTTCCAAAAAAAAAATCCATTTCCCCTCAAACCAGGAAAAACACAACCAGTAAGCTTTTAGTGTTTTTGATTGCAAATAGAATGATATTGTGCGTGATTTTTTTAAAATTATGTACTTGTGCTAACCATGCACATATATCTTTCAGTAATAAATTTGCATTAAATTAAACCCATAATGATAAAGTCTTTATTAATTGCTTAAGGAAGGTAAGCATACTATTCTGAAAGCAAGAAAAGTGATAGTGAAATGTCATTTCAAGAAATTTGTTACAAAGACAGCATATATTGTCAAGCATAAGGATTGGAAGCTAGGCTTTTTCAGTGTTTAGGTGTTCTGGTGATGTTTTAGGGATGAGATTCTTCCAGACATGCACAACTAGAATAATCTTGAATAAGAGCAGTTTTGGAAGAAAACTAAGAGGGTGGTTTTTGTTGTTTTGTTTTGTATTTGTTTTGTTGGGTTTTTTTTTGCCCAGCACTGCATGCAGCTTTGAAATAACTTCTCTTGATGCCTTGTCAGTGGTGCTGTTTTAAATCAGAGAGGTCTGTCCAGAAAGAATGACTAGTATTTTACAATCTGTCGCAATTTCACGTTATGATCGAGAGATCTCATACCATTATAGGATGAATGAGTCGCTCTTTTTGACAGAGAGTAAAAAAGATCATGTCAAGCCCACTGGAAAAGCTTCAGTGAAATATGAATCTTGGAAATCTGTGCCTGCCAATAGCATAATGCATCCTTGACAGATGCTCAAATACAATAGCTGAGAAGCCCAAAAATTAGCGGGCATGCACACGTCAATATTTTAAATTGAATTCTTCATCACAGCAAGTGTTGGCAGACATCAAAATCATTAGCAGGTGTATTTCATTGGTAAGAGTCAGTCTCATACACAATTGTACCTAATTTTGTGATATATAGTATGCAATGATTGCAATTATCCAACAAACATTTAGTAGTAACTGCTATATTATGGTCACACAGTCTACAGAGAAGATATACTGGTTTGTTGCTCTGTTTAATAGTAACTCTTGTTTTAGTTTCTGGCTATTAAAATGTGATGAAAATGAATATTAGGATTTTCAAAATAATTTGAAAATAAAGAAATTGTACTCCATTGTAACATGCGTAAAAATACAGGTTTGCTGCCTTAATCTTTCATTAGTGAGAAATTAAAGGTCCTCTCTACTAAAAAAATAAAGGAAAAAAAAAACCAAACAAGTCTAGTTGGGAATTTATTGATGTGGAGTAGAATTTCTTGACTTTTAATTGGAAGTGTCAGTGTTTTTTTGATAAACCATGAAAGAAATGCATAATCAAGCAATTATTGTTAAAGTAATTATAGTTAACATTACTTCTTGTTGAAAGAAAATGTTGCAAGATGTAAAGTGGTAGACAATTTATCTTTACTTCGGAATAAGAAGATTGGCAGAAACCTTTGTGTTTGTTTTACATCACTCGTAATGAAACATGGGTCATGCTTACAGGGATTGATTTGTCTGCTAAGTCTGGGAATGCAAGTTGCTCAGGTAGAGGAGGAAAGCTGACAACAAAGCTCTCATAGCCTACAGGCATCTCTGGCCAAGAGACTGAGCTATATAACATTGCCAAGTTGTCACATTCTGCCCTTAAGCATGTGTACGACAGTTTGATGTCTTCCACTTATAAAACCTTTTCATACAAGTTGGATTTATAAGTGATGAGTAAATGAAATGAATTCTACAATTAGGGCTCTTTAACTATGCATTTTGTAAACTACTCATCCCAGGCATCAGTTTCAATAGTGAAAAAATGTCATATCTATAATCATTCTTAGAGGTAGGCTAGTAATTACAGCATTAATGCCTTCTCTTTGGTCTTACAGCTGCCAAAAATATGGCAACATTCAGTCATGACTGGAAATAGCTTTTCAGCAAAATAATCTCAAGCAAATAAACGGATATAGCAGTGGATAATGCTTTCTATAGCTAATGAATATTAACTGTTGAAGAGAATAAATAATGAACCTACCAGGGCAGTGTACTGGACTAGACAGTCTGTACAAATCATAGAGCTATTTAAAATGTTTCAGATGCCATCAGTTACTTGTAGTTGGGGGTTTTGTTCTGGTTCTTTAATTTTCTTTTTTTAAAATTTTATTTAGTTTTTTAAACTAAGGGCAGGATTTCCTGTTAATTTACTTCTTCCCTTCCCCTCAGACTTCTGGTATTGAGGAATACTCTGGTAGCAAAAGTTTTGACGTACAGCAACAAACCCTGGGAAGATAAACCCGCCACGTCTGTTTTGCTGATGTGAGATTGTCATAGAACTATTCAAATTTGAGGACAGAAGTCCCAATAACCTTACAGACAGAAAAGCTTCTCAGAGATACCCTATGCTAGCATATTCATTTGGATTCTGTATGAAACATGGTGAGGTCAGACATGAGTTAAGACTGGTCTTGTTGCACCAATATGAATTAATTGTAATCAATTCAGTTTGATTGTACTAGTATGTCTGTAGCTTGACTGGATTTAAAGTGATTGAAGAAGAATCTTAGTTGTGCATATATATATTGCTGTTCTATAGATTACTGACTGATTTGTTGGAAAAGTAAATTTTATGTAAATCTATATATCTTTGTGCGTCAACAGCTTTTCACTTTTTGGATATGTTATTTGTTGTAATATTTTTAATTTGTTTTGATTTCATTTAATTTGACAATTTTGAAAGTATACTAGAAAACACAGGTGAAGTCTCTCTCTCTATATGTACATCTGTTTGAACTGATACAGTAAAAAAAAAAAAACCCTCTTCTAAATATGAATCCAAATGACTGTGGTACCTACTTGATGACATTCTTCATGATTGTTGCTATTTAATCCCAGAGGGATATTGGTAGGAGCTTTCTCAAGTCGGAGGCATAATAAATGTGCTCTTTACAGTAGGCAGGACTTTCTATACCTTCTGAGTCATATGAAGAAACATTCTAAATATATTCTTAGAGCATTATTTGTCTAAGTAGGATTACTATCATCTAAATAAGCTTTAAAATATCATTTATTACTGAATTTGGGTAAAATCTAGATTCTTTCTAGACTTTATTTATTTATTTATTTATTTATTTATTTATTTATTAAGGCACTCATATGTGTTGTATTGTGTTTGCATTTCAACCAAAGAATGACAAGGAATCAGTAAAAATCTATCTTTCTTTCTCATCTTGGGTGCAGACATAGTGTTACAGATATTTTTAAAGTGAGTTGATGAGAAGCACATTTCTGTTCTCTATTTTTATATTAATCTTCCCATTTTTACTGAATATTAGATTGCTCGAGAAAAACTAGTAAGTTGTAATATTCAAATGCACTGCTATATTTTATAACATTTTAATATTTATTATAGTATAGCATTTAGCATATAGAATATTATTAATGAAATGTATTTTAATACCTAGTATTGTGATGAAGGGAACATTCATGAGTTAGATTTCTAAGATGATAATTGCACGATTTCAGATATTTTTCTTTTAATAAGTTGTATAACTATAGCACTAAGTAAAGTTATATTCTACAATCAGTGCTCATTTTAAACTGTGTTTCCAGAGATACTGGGTCTGATGGATATAACATTAATTATGTTGAATGAATAACCCATAATAAAAGCATTTAGTTGATTCATTAATGATCTAAGAAGTTTGAGGAATTATTCTGAATTTGACTTCGGCATTCATATCTTGCTGCTGTTTGAGAGCTATATAAAGGTTGCAAGGGTTCTTGAAGATGTAAAATTTTTAATTCTGTTCTTGATGAATAATATGAACTTTTTTTTTTTTTTGTCTTTTGATGTATACTTGAACTAGAATTTTATTTTTATCCCAAAGTTTAAAAAATAAGTATATAAAAGCCAAGTTTTAACTACTGTTTGAATAGTACTATAATTCACAGCTACTCTGTTCTGTGTAGATGGAGCTTGATTCAGATAGTCGGGGAATGGAAGGCTCTGCAAATTAGTCCATATGCACTGAAATCAGCTTGACATTTGAAAGCACATATGCAGAAAGCAAAAGTGAGTACATGCAAGGAAAAAAAATCAAGTAGACTTGAGACTTGACTAGGCAGACACTTTTTGAGATGCAAAGAGTCACAGTATAAATTAGCCCGGTTTATAATGCACCTGATTAAAAGAAATCTTATTCTAGTCAGTAGGTGTTCATTTTGAAGTGGTGTGGGATTCACTGAAGCTAGTTGGAAGTGAATGCTTACAATTCTGTAGACCTGAGAAATTAAGGGATTAAACAGTTTGTAATAGAATTGGGTATTTTTAAAACACTTGACAAGTTCATGAATATTCCATGTGGATAAAAGGTAAAATATAGCCAAATAATCGTTGATAGAATGCTTTAAAGCTTTCCTGAGACAGTAAGAGAATTTATGCAATCTCTTTTATGTCCAGTCATCAAAGAAATGCAAAAGATGTGAATAGGGTTTATCTCTATATATATGACCTGCAGTTTGTTTCTCTTGTTCTCTAAATATAAAACACGAAAGAAAAAGAAAGAGAATGTCCTCAAAACAATTTCTGTGATGTAATAGCCTAAGGAAAAAAATGGAAAGCATAAGCAGCAATCAATGTTTTTATAAAATACTCCTGGACACTCCTCTTCACATACACCAGTGTCGCATTATATAGGATGTAGGTAGAAACAGTTGTTCGGAAATCTAGCATTCCTTTTGTTGTCACAGGAGCTCAGCTTCCAAAGGAGACTGTTGCTGCAATGTTGAGTACTGAAATACCTAAGGATGAGTACCCATGATGAAAAAAGTATCTCAGGTTCCTTAAATGTTTAATGCAAAAGGCTAAGTACCTCAAAATAGAGATCTATAAAAGCCATCACACTTAGAGTCCTCATAAACTAGCTGATTTAGGGAAGGTGAAAAAAAAAGATGTATCTTTCTTTATGTCTTGCCTTTTTTTATGTGCATTTCTGCAAGTACCTCCACATGTGTCAGACTAGCAGGCAGGACTGTCTCATATCGGTATCTCTCTACAGATATGAGAAAAAAAAGTGCAAAATGCCTGATCACAAAAGTCTGGCTTCTTTGAGCTATTTGCAGTTAATTCTGTGGTCAGAGCACTAATGCTCTGCTCTTAATTCCTTCTCCAGGGAAAGGTCTGTCTTAGGGTTTTACAGACTGATCTGTGAAGGAGAGAGTAAAAGTATTTCAGCTACTTCATCTTTCAAGAAAAATTAAGCAAAAGGCAGAGTGGTACAAAGAATACTTTTGCTTTAGTGAAAAAAAAAAAGAAATCTGAATTCCAGGTTTTGTTTTTATGTTTGTGTCAGACTTTGGATTAACAAAAAATAAATCACAGTCAGTAACGCGGAAAAAAGAACGTTGGGGTTTTTTTTTCAGTTCTGTGAGGTAAGCATTAATTATGCCACAGGCTGCTCTGTAGCTCTCTGTAACTACATAATATTGAGGCTTTGACTGGAGGTTTCATACCTACAAGTTTGCAAATTAGGGCCAGTATTTAACGTGGATGTGTGTGTACTTCCCTTTTTGTTTGACTCAGTCTAGCATGTCACTGTTATTGCCTGATTTCAGCCTCTCTAGATAGTAATTTTACAAATACTGCGGTAGACAAAAGCAATATTAATGGCTAGGTGTTTGTGCTACCATGCATGGATATGAAAAATTCATTAGACCTGTTTCATATTGATCATAGGATGAAGAGCACAGCTTGGGTTTGTGCTGGGTTAATGAGTGGTAGCTATTATGAAATATGTAGACTTTAATTGCTTGAGAGTTAAATTCACAGTGTTACAGTGATCCTGCAGTGTAGAAACTGAAACCATCAAATTTGTCTTAGACAGGATTCACCAAATTGTCAATTTTAATGGCTGTTTTCAGGATTAGCAAAAAAATGTAGTGACACTTCAAAACATCAGGGCAAAATCACCTAGAATTTATTTCTGTATTTCAGACATGTCTTTCTCACTGATTTACAGGTGCTGTGAAATTTGTGAGAGTCACCAAAAGATATATGACACTTGATAGATTTGTAACAAATAGCAGGAAGAGATTGTATGCTGCTTTCCACTGAATGCTGTGCAAGCTCCATCAAAGCTTGTCTTGCAACAGGACATGGGCTGAATCATTTATTTATCTATTTAGTGAGGGGCAGCATGTGCACACGTGTGTTGTGATCTCCCACTTCACCAAGTGAAGTACTTAACTGAACTAGAATTCTAATCTGGGAATTTTAAAGATCCAGCTTCCAGAGGTCTTTGATATGGTTTCCATTGCAATCATTTGTGTTTTAAGCTCTGACATGCTACCTGTGCTGTGGAGTATCAGCACATAATATAGTGGCACAGTGAAATTTTATTGAAATGTATACTAAGCTCAATATTCATAAAATACGTGCTTATCCTTTTTTGAATGCCATTGCCATCACTCACATATATAACTTTTGTTTATATAAAGTCCCTGTGTCACAAATTAAATGCTGGAAGAAAATGTCTCAATAAAAAAAAGAGATCTGCATCTGTGTATGTATTTGTGCATGCATTGAATGAGTAACTGTGTCAGCCAATTTACTTAGTTTATCCATACAGATATGGCCATTCATCATGACAAGATCGTTAACTCATGACACAAGCATCTCTCTTAGGCATAGTGCAGGACATCCATTCAGAAAATAGGGCACTGTTACAGAAGGAAGCAAAAGCAGCTCTGTTTTAGGAGTGTCACTAGTAAATCCAGCACTGCTCTTTAGTGGCATTATTCTGAGTAGTATGGGGTAAAAAAGAGCTTCCCTGTTAGGGGCATTGGCACTGATTTTATGATATTTTAAAGTGGCAGTTAATGGAGTATTATACACTACTAACAGCAGCTAGTAAGGAAATTACAACCAGAGCTGCCTGAAAGGTATGGGAGTTTTCCTCCATAGTATATTAGAAAACTCTCTTGTGTGTAGTGTTGGCTTAATCAGTTTCTGAATGTACAATCTTTAGTGTGCATGTCTGTGAAAAGCTCATTTTCTTTGGAGGTATATGCATAAATGCTGGGTGGTGATATTTTAATGATATAGGAGAACTACTTTGTAATGTTGTTTTTGAAAACTTAAGTAAACCAGCAAGGCTCAGTGCAGTTTGTCATGTGCAATAAGATGTATTAACAACTGGGCATCAAGGAAACTGAAACTCTGTGCTTTGTGAGAGCATGAGGTCTGTGTTTTTGCTAGCACTGCACAGCTGATAGTGCACCGTGGTACACAATACATTTCCATTAATTTCTTGAGCTATTAAGAAAAGGAATTTCTCTCATTTGCACTATGGCTTGGGTTTCTTCCTCTGCTTGTCAAGCAGAGGAATGAATAGCCGTTGTGAGCACTTTACATCTTCAAGAGGAGAAGGAAATACATCTCCAACCTCGTGATTTAACTGCTCAGGCCAGTCTCCTGTACAACAGTCTTTACCCTTCAGTCTCAGATTCCCAGATGATAACTCTGACTGGGAGAACTTCCACTTCTGTAGGGAAGTTGAGGTTAGGTTAAATTAAGTTTTGAATTTCTGAGTCCTAATTATCCTTTTCATTCAACTTTTGGTTGGTAGAAATGGGGAATCATAAAATGCTAGAAAATACTTAAACAGACTATAGAAAGATTTTTATAGTGTCTTCATAATGAAGCTGGTTTTGTATTACCAACTGGGTAATTAAAATATGAGTGAACTGTGAATGCATTGTGACTATTTGAAGCCTGTGATGAATGCAAGGCACTTTCCTGTTTTATTTGCCATAAGAGCGTAAGAGGCTTGGAGGGCAATAAATCAACTTTTGAGTTTTGTTTGTTTTTTAAATGAGGAGCAAACAGTTTCACAAATATAGGGGATTTTTGCAGTGGCACGGTTTTATTTATTTATCATTTCAACTCAGAGTCAAAATCTTCAGTAACCGCACATGGTGAATGAGGGCAATGATTTTGATGGGACTGGGGAAGAATGAAGAAAGAATGCCTATCTAAAGAAGGAACTTACTTCTAAAAGAAGCTTATTCCTGGTCTAAAGCAAAGTTGTTTCCTTCCAGCAGGAATTTTTTCTACTGCTATGATGGTAAAAACAAAGAGGGAAGGAAAGCAGAGCAGCTGGGTCGTACTTTGATGAAGTAGGCTCGCTCAAGTTTTGAGCTAGAAATAGAGAAATATTGCTGTCAGCAACTTTAGAAAAAGTGGTTGTGCTTCTTGGTTGTTCTCCAACAGCATATGTTTTTAAAAGTTGAGGTTTCCTGGGACATTTTTTCTGTATTGTGTTTTCAGGAAGAATGGGTTGCCTCCTTTCAGGAAGCACTTGCATTTTACTAAATTTGCATTTTACTAAAAGCATGCTTTGGAGAATTTTGCATAGCATAAGCAAAATGTTTGAGAAAAGTTTTTTCAACTGGAAGGGTTACATAAAATGGATATTTTCTTAGTAAGGACATCATTTCTGACTGGGCTATCTTTCATTTTACCTCTCGGAATACATAAATTGAAAAGTAAATGTCCCCATTAGTAGTAAAGACGTGTAACTTTTCAATAGTGTAGGTTTATATGTACCTAGTATCTTTTTGCAGGGCTTTTATACTTGTAGGCCATTTCCTGCATTCTCCATGATACAAAAATAAATTCATACTGCAAGAGCCAATATAATAAAAAGTTCTGTCAGCAATGTGAATGTGTAAAATATATCAGTATGTGTCCAAGTCATTAAAATATGACTGTGTGTAGCTAGGAGAACTCTGAGTTAATCATTGGTTTTCCGGGAACAGCTGGAACAAACTGCTCCCTCTATTTGGGCATGCAAAGCTGAAAAAGCAGTGGATGCAGCATTAGCTGTGTGTGGGAGAGGGCAGTCCAACCAGCATCTTTTTCTGTTGCATAGCAAGGCTATTTAGAAGCAGAATCGATTGAAGATATGGGGTGGGAGGCAGAAAGTGTAATTTGTCAAGGAAGTGTGATGGCTGCTAACTTGTGACAGAGGTTTCTAGTGGTACCATTATTACTATAGCTGTCAGGTGCCTGCACAAACCAGCGTGATGAACCTTAAAAAATCAGCTTTCCATCAACAGTTTTCTCTGGATTTTAGGGAGTGCTTGGAACTTGGAATAGGATTTATAAAACTATCATCTTTGTGTTGAACTGAGCTTCAGAAAGGATGAGGTGATTTTAGGTGTGAATTTTCTACACTGGAGTAAACTGTTGCATTTTAACATGGTGAGAAAAATGCTATGAGATCTTAGTTGCATCTCAAAGACACTGTAAGAAGCAGAGAATATGCGTACTTGAAAAAGTATTAAAAAGAAAAAAATGTTCTGTTGATTGGTGGATGTTACGCAGAACACAAGAAAACAAATAAAATATCCAGTGCCTTAGATCATATCAGGCAACTCAGCTATCAGACAGGAAAAAAAAGTTTAGTTTTTATTTATATTTTTCATTTTTCAGTTATAGTGTAGAGATTTTGGATTTTCAGGGAAAAATAAAAGGTGATACCATGTGGGAGAAATAGCCCTGCAGATGCCAAGGTCAGTGCAGGTGTAAGAGGAGGTTCTCCAGGCTCTGGAGCTGAGGTTTCCCTGCAGCCCGTGGTGAGGCAGCTGTGCCCCTGCAGCCCATGGAGGTCCATGATGCAGCAGAGATGCACCTGCAGCCCTTGGAGGAGCTCAGGCCAGAGCAGGTGGAGGCCTGAGGGAGGCTGTGACACTGTGGGAAGCCCATGCTGGAGCAGGCTCTTGGCAGGACCCGTGGAGAGAGGGATCGACACTGGAGCAGATTTCCTGGTAGGACTTGTGACCCTGGGGGTCCCATGCTGAAAGTTCTCCAAGGGACCCACACTGGAGCAGGGCAAGAGTGTAAGGAGTGCTCCCCCTGGGGAGGAAGGAGTGGCAAAGTAAAAGGAACTTACTACAACCCCCATTCCCCATCTCCCTGTGTATCTGAGGGGGACGAGGTAGAGAAACTGTGAGTAAAGCTGAGGCCAGAAAAAGAGAGTTATTGGGGAAAGTGTTTAAAATATATGTTTTCTTTCTCATTATCCTGAACTTCTGATTGTTAATAAATTAATTTCACCAAGTTGACTTGCTTTTGCCTGTGATGGTGATTTTTGAGTGATCTCTTGAGCCATACATTAGGTATCTCAAAAGCTGTTAAAATGAGATCTGAAATTCTGAATTAAAGCAAAGCAAAAAAAAAACCAAACCCACACAATGCAAACAAAAACCCACTCCAAAATACAAAAGACCCAGTTGAATCAATTATCATATGTGAAACTGAATGAAAGTCAGTTCTTTCTCTTTACTCTTAAACTTGTTCTTTACTAAAAGCATGCTTTGGAGAATTTTGCGTAACTTGAGCAAAACAGTTGCTAACAACATTTTTAACTGGAAGGGTTATATAAAATGGATATTTTCTCAGTAATGGCACCATTACTGTCTGAGCTATCTTTCATTTTACCTCTCAGAATACATAAATTGGAAAGTAAATGTCCCCATTAGTAATGCAGACCTGTAAATTTTCAGTTGGAAACTCCTGTATCAAAATACTTTTATGTATTACATCTTCGCAAAAATTCGTAAGTGAATAAAATTGATAAAAGCTATCCTTATAAGTATTTTGGTATTTCTTTGAAGACAGTTTATAGTTGTAATGTAAAACAATATTAAAATGAAACTTTTTAAACTTTCTCAAATAAAAGCATTACAATGTAGCATTTTTCTGTCTATTGAGGAAAACACCCCACCATCCCAATTCCCCAACCTCTGACTTAATTACAAACCATCTAACCAACAAACTTCAAACTTTACATACACTTGATTTTTCTGCAAGTAGTATATTATGATTTTTTTTTAAAGTTTGAAATCATTCTATTGATAATTATTGGTGCTCACTCTCAATCTTTATTTGGAAATTCCATTTTTTAAATATCAGTCTAAGCTGTGTTGGGCTGCTGAGTCCATTTAGTTGTTCATCCATGGAATCTAAATTGCTGGGAGCTGTAAGTATTGCAGAGAGATGCTGAAAGTAGTATTGACAGAAAGTAGAGCACAATATTGGTAGGAGTACTAGTAGGGATGAGCAAAAGCTTATGCTGTTTTTAACACTGGGCACTGGACTGTGGAGAAAGAGGAGAGGAAATAGGAAACTTGAAGTAGTTCTTTAGAAGAGTGTAGAGGATGAAAGGTGAGAAAGTACGAAGAGATAAAGGATCAATTGAATACTTAAAGAATGAACCAAACATCCTAACAATTTAAGTGGTTCCTAGGTCATAGGACATGGAACAAACTCATTTCATCAATAAAAGCATTAAATTCTGGAAAAAATGGGGGAAGTCTGAAGGAAGCTAAAGCATTTATCACCAGTGTTACTGAATTCTGTAAGTAATTGCTTTCAGAATAATGAGATTTTTTTAGTAATTGCTCATTAATTTAATTTTATTTAACATTTTCTTTTTACAACAAGAGAAGGCAAAAATAAGACATTTTTAAAAGATCTGAAATCTAAAAAACCTTGGTATTTCAAGAGGCTATGGAATTTTTATGTGTTGGATTATCACCACTTGGCAGTAGAGAGGTCTATGCTTGTAGCTTAGGTTAGGTAATTATCTAATGAAGGATGATAGATAAGAAAATATCTGAGAGTGTTTTGAACTGATTCTCCCTTTCGCAGGAGGAAGTTCTCCATGAAATTCTCTAACATAAGTCCATCTCATGGGCAGCAGTTCTTTACAAACTACTGCAAGCAGGTGTCTTTTCCAAAGGCTACAGTCCTTCAGGCATAGGCTGCTCCAGCATGAGTCCCGCAGAGGATCACGAGTCCTATGAAGGAAAATCTGCTCCAGCATGGGCTCATCTCTCCACAGGTCTGCAGGTCCCTGCCAGTGCCCTAGTGCAGCATGGGGCTTCCACAGGTTCACTGCCTCCTCTCAGGCACCCACCTGCTCTGGTGTTGGTCTCCTCCACGGGCTATGGGTGGATCTCTGCTGTATCATGGTCCTCCATGGGCTGCAGGGGAGCCTCAGCTCCAGTGCCTGGGGCACTTCTGCCCCTACTTCCCTGACCAGAGGTGTTGCTACTGTTTCTGGTTTGCCCAGCCTTGGCCAGCAGCATGTCCATCTTAAAGCTGCCTGGAACTGGCTTTGCTGGACATGGAGGAAATTCTAACAGCTTCTCACAGAATCCACCCCTCTACCCCACCCCCACCAACAAAACCTGGCCACACAAACAGTCCCTTCTCATTGTCCTTCCCATGTTTCTGAAGAGCTCCTCAAACAATTTGTCCAAGATCACACAGTGATCTCACAGCTAATGCTTTGTTTCCTATGTCTGGTAATACTCTTAAGATGTACAGAAATACAGAACAGTAGAGGATCCAGCTGTATTTTTGCTGGGCACACAGGTGTCCTATGACTGTATTTTGCCTTATTGTGTTCAAAGAATGAGTTACGTTACAATTATCTTAATTCACAAATTGCCTTTAGGAGGAGACACCATTGTAAAGCATACATTACACAGGTTTATCTATAGAACAAGTTTATAATATGGATGCTTAGAGGTTTTTTTGGTTTTGTTTTACATAGAAAAGGGATCTCTGAGACAGCAGCAATACATCTCTGAGCAGATCTGGTAAAATTAAAAAATTCTGTTTGATATTCTGATTTTTTTTTATCTCGTACTACCTGCTGAAACTCTGGGCAAAGCCTGTAGTTGCAGATATGATTGCTGGTAGCAGAATGAAAAGCATAGCCTTTGTTCACAAACAGAACTTCAACCTTGCTGTTGCTGTAGGAAAACTGTTTAAAGTCTTTATAAAACTCCCTCTTGCCTTTTTGCAAGTGATTACTAATGAGAGCCATGACTTCTGACAGTCCATCTTAGATGGTGCAATTCCACAGGCTATTGATTTCTAAGCATTCAATAAGTAATTTTTTAGAGAACAAATTGTGAGAAGATTTTTTTTCACTCATGTTACATATGGAATACTTCCTCTGGTTTGCAAATTATAAAAAGCAAAACAATATTTCTTTCACTGAAGAACTGGATATGTTTTGTTTCTTGAATATGTATTTTGGATATATATCCAATAATATACACTAAATTAAACTGAACAGGTTTTGGATAAGTTCAATCCTGCATAAGTGAAAACTGAAAAAAAAAGGTTAAATACAACAGGATTTAATATTTCAGTAACAATAAAATTATATGACATTTTCTGGTTAAAGAGTTCTTTATTTGGGACCAGGGCCTTCAGTGGAATGAAGAATAAATGTATTCAAATTGAGCATTTAAAATACCTGAGTACTCTGTAAAGTTTGCTGCTATACACAGTGATATAAATCTGCTGTTTTCTGAATCTCTATGAATATAATTTCCAGAATGGAAACATTTCTAAATCTAAGCCTCTGTTTACACAGAGAAATGTGGTATAGTTTCAAGTCATATGTCCTTTTTTCATCCCTTTTTCCAAAATATGGTGTAACTATTGGTTTTACTTATTACTTAACAAGAAACGTAGCTAAAGCTGTGTGCTCTTTAACTCTTCAACAACATTACTGTAAGCTAAAGGTTTTAATTTCTCTATTCTTCTCTACATCAGTGTGTTTTTTTCCAGTAAAAGAGGAGCATTGTGGAGTCAGATGTTTTAGGTTCTCTAGGGTTTTGTTTCTGTTTACACTATTTTATGATCTCTAATGGCTTAAAGACTGGATTTTTCTTTACTGCTTTGGGCTCTTTAATTTCTCTTTTGAGTAAGAGCAAGATGCTGTTCTTAGCACTGATAATAATCTGTACAAACTTGGTGGAAACTAAGGTGGAATTTTCCTTTTTTTTATTATTCAATATGGACTCTAGTTTGCCTTTCATCAAGGAAAAAAAACATTATTGGTTATTTGCAAGGTTGATAATTTTTGTGAGCCTTTTAGTATTCTCATTCTGCAGTATCACTCTTCAGTGGCGTTGCTGTAATCTTGAGAAAGATTTGATTTCCTTATTTCTGTGCTATTAACTAAGTCATTTAAAGTGCTTTAGTCTGGTCAACTACCAAATGTTTGAAATTTTCACACTGAGTTCAGGCTTTGTACTTGCCATCTGAGGAAGATTATGGAAAAAGTCCACCTGGAGTTTGTCCAGTTCACTGATTATGAGGTATACAGATGCAAAAAAGGGTTTTGAAAGGCTCAGGGAATTTTCAGTCAAATTTGTGTTGGAGTTGCTGCTGAACACAATCAAAAAGCCTCTCACTCCATTTATGACTTGATTTGCTTGCACCTAAACAAGAGCAAAGAGAAAATGTGATTTTCATATTGCTAATTGGCCCTGAATACGTATATATGCCTTTCACAAACTGGTAATTGGTAGTAAATGGTAAATAAATGATGAATTTGCTTTAACTAATTCCTGCTTTAACAAGTTGCTATCTGAATTTAAAGCATTGATTGGGCAGACAGAGATTTGTAATGAAACAGAGATAGCTCCTGAATAGTAGCAGGCTTTTTGTCAGGGTTTTCTTAGAAAATAAATAAAAGATTAAATTAATGTGTTCTACTAAGCTTATTGCTTGCCATTTTTCATGATAATATTTAAAATATGCTGGGTCTTTGGTGGCTTGCTTTTGAGCAGTCATTTACTGACTCACTAAGTGACAGATATACTGTTAGAGGGTAGAAAATGTTGCTTATAAATGGCTAGCAGGAAAGAGAGCAAATTTTGTGGGAAACACTGCCTAGCAATTCAAGAACAAAATAGACTAAGCTTATTACAGTCCAATCTTACTTCACAGGACTTGCATAAATTCAATCAGGGTGCTTCTCTTTTTATGACCTGGAAAAAACAGCATTTTGAATAGCCAAAAAGATTTGGAACTAGTATCGTATCTATTCAAATGTAAGCTGACCTAGATCTACCTTCTGAGCTAACAAGCAGTATCCGTTAAGATCTACTCATTCCTGTAACTTTCAGTTCTCAGAACTGCTGTTTTTGTCACTTCTAAATTCCGCAGTGGAGAGAAAGAAAAGTGTCTGTTTAAACCTATAAACCTAATTTATTTGGCATTAATTTATTTCTTGTAAATTACTTGACATTCTAATTCTCCAGTAATACAACTTAAAAAAAAAAAAATCTGTGTATGGCTACAATCGAAGTGAAATGGAAAAAAAAAAAAAAAAAGGCAAAAAAAGGAAAAGCTGAAATATCTGCCCACTGCCCATTCTAATGGTCTTAGCTCTATCATTAGAGTTTTATGGGAAAGCATCTGTTGATCAACCAAGATGTGAAAATAAACTTGGATTTGTGATCAACATGGTTTGAGTACAGGTTAGATAGGAACAGATAAGCAAATTATGTCCCTCAGGGAATAAATGTGTTTGTTCTATCCAGGAGGAAATATCTGGCATGAAGTACTTGACAATACAACAAGATTAGCTATAACAGAATTAAGCAAATGTTTCTTTCTGAATCACCAATTCGTAACTATCTCTGTTGAGGAATCATATATAATAACATTTTGCCAGTTCTATTTCCTATAGAAAGGCTCACACATATTGTAACCTTTGTAGCATAAGAATAAAAAATATCAGTTAATTTAAACCAACTGATAATTTTTTGCTATCCAACCTAATGTTACAAAAGTAAATTTACTTATTTTAAAAGAAGTTTAAGTAAAGTGAAGTTCCTTAGTTTTAAATGATAACTCTTTCTGTGAAGTTAGTACCTGTACATGGCGCAGCATAGGTGTTTGGGCAGTGAGATACAGGAGTAGCTGCATTGGTTCCCTCTGAAATTATCTACATATCACCTTCAATTATGCAGGACTGTAGCTATTTTAAAGGAGCACTATGAAGCCCTGTGATTCCTGTGACAGGAAGAGGGACCAGCCCTTCCTTCCTAAATCTGCTGGACCCTATGCAGTGACTGTAGGAGACTACGTGGAACACTTCAGGACAAAACATAATTCCAAAGCAAATCGCTAGCATATCTCAAGAATTTGGTTTGGGTCTTTCTGGTTATTATTTTTTATTTTATAACTGCATTTCATCCTGATTTTTAAGAATTACTATGTTTATGCCCTTTTCAATCTTTTCCCCAGCACCAGGAATGTAGACTGCATTTTCTTACACGTCTTTCAATATAATTTTTTTTAATGTAATACCTACTGAATTCAAAACTTGAGTAAGGAAACTGTTGTTTTATACAGTAAATAAAAACCATTTCTGATGTGCTCCCTAATATTTATAAATAAATAAAAATGAATAAATAAAATGAGATTGGTTAGAATTAATTTATAATACGCTTTCATATGATGGACTAAGATATGTCTTCTATTTATTATGTAAACTCTTTTGTATATATCTAGTTGAAGAAAAAAACCAGCATCATCTGTGAAATCCTTATTTTTCAGCACTACAAGTCATATAAAATCTTAAGGCTTTCATTTGAATCCATCTCATTACATATTTCTAAAAGAAGAGGGTATTATCTGTGTTAAAAACTGTTTAGAAATTCTAGCATGGTTTCCTAGTTTCCTCAAGTACTAGTGCTTCCTGACACTTTGTCAGATTTTCTGCTGCAACACTGAACTGAGTAACTTCAAACTAGGAATAAATGGCTATATAATCAAACAAACAAACAAACAAACATTTTTCTCCTGCTTATTTTCCCTTATTTTCCCCCTTTTAAATATAGACATAATTGTCTTTGCAGGCTAACTTCAGTTTTCATTATTAAGTCTTTTGGATAAATTGTAGGTATGTAATTTTTCTTTGTGAAAATAATCAGAATTCATTACAAATTAAGTCAATTAGAGCTTTATTTTTCTTTCCCGAGGGGTGTAGAATGAATGAGAAAGTGAATTAGAGTAGGTACTCAGAATCACTGGAAAGATAGGATTGCTATTTCCACTTCTCTCCCAATGCAGTAGGATTTTTCCATCTTGTATTTACAGTGATGAGAACAGGGAAAGGATGCATTGATTTACTTGTATCAGATTCTAGAAGCTGTGATGGGGTCAAAACTTGGCAAAAGTCAAAAGTCACATCTCACCAACATGGACTTTCTCTTGTGGTTTACAGACTGTCAGGAGCCAGCCACTCCTTGCCACCCCACTGTGACATGGATTCATGTAGCTCTGAGGAATTCTACCAGGCTGTTCACCATGCAGAGCAAACCTTCAGGAAGATGGAGAGCTACTTGAAGCAGCAGCAGCTCTGTGATGTTATCCTGATTGCTGGAGATCGCAAAATACCTGCACATAGGTAGGAGATAGGCATAAAATATTGAAATACTAAAGTAAATGCTTTGGGTATGTGTATTTCTTAGAACAGTGTTTCTTTTTGCCCATTGTGTTTCTTTCCTCTTGCTTTAAACACAAGTGGTTGAAAAAGGTGGGTTTGAAGGTTGGGGCTTGGAAGGTAAAGGCTTTTTGCACAGATTTCAGAAGTTCATGTAGCCCTCAACTAGCAAACTGATAGTGAGTGTGACTAACAATTCTCCCTGCTGTGATGCTATTCTTATGTGAAGAAAGTGGAAATTTCTGAAAAGGGATGCTGTATAGCTACACTGAACACAGCATCATTTCTAGCTTGAGATCCTGATCCTCTGAAAAGTCTGTTGTACAGAGTCTCTCAGACACTTAGAGTAGAATACTGAACACCTTCTTCCTATGACCTGTGCCTTTTAATGAACTTAAAATTTTCTTATTTACTTGTAATTGTAATTATTGGAATAAAAATTATTATTACATTATAATTTATAAAATTCTGTAAGATTGGTATTAAAGCAGCTACTATTTATGAAACTGTACTTGGTTTTGTATAACAATTAGAGCTTAAATTAGTTATTCTTCATTGAGATTTTGGTCTCAGAAATAGGTTTTCATTTAATGCATGAAAATAAACATATGATCCTAGAGTTTAGATTAGAATACAGAGAGTAATTCAGAATTTCCAGGGGAGCAAGTATTTTTGCATCTGAACTCTGCATAAGGCTGCAAACCAAGAATAATCTGTTTCCTGCTTGTGTCCTGATTTCTCTGGTGAGATACTAAATTCAGAGCAGGATTATGGTTCCTCAGCAGGAAGTCAGAAAAAGAGCCAGTGCATTTCTGAACTTATAAATTAACTTCCTGGTGCAGAGGAATACTCCAATGACATCTTGGCAACTTGGACCTTACAAAGTTCCTTTTGCCGTGAGTGAATATGGACACAGAGACTATTCCTGTTAAACAAAGAAGCTGGATAATCTATATTCCAACTCCGCAACAGTAAGAAAGAAAAGATCCGATATACAAGACTACAGAGCCAATGTTATTGGCCAAATGCTAAGAAGTAAAACCAGACAGGACCCTCATTAAATATTTATATCGTGGGGTTTTTAAATTAGTTTATTTCAGTTCCCCTACTATTTTTAATACATCTGTTTATATTTGGATACGCACCTTTTAGTAGTAAATTTAATTTCACATTTGTCATTTCAATTCTACAGTATATATAAATGCTTCCTGAGCTGGAAACATGCCCTAACGAGAAGACTAACCGTGAAATAATACCCATAATCTTATTTAGATTTTCTAATAAACCTTCGGACACCTTTACATTTAATTTTCTACTTCTCTGTGGTCTGCAGCTGAAAATCCAAATCTCAAATAACTGGGAAAGTTTAAATTGTGTTTATTTGATGTTGGTTTAAACAGGTGTGGCTAGACAAGCACAGCGAGCTGTTTATTTTACTGTAGTCATTGCAGTCCTAGAAATTACAGAATCAACTCTCCCTGCTCAAAGCAAGGTCAGCTGCAAGGTCAGACCACTGAGGTCATACCCAGTGAGTTTTCAAATATTGTCTCTTGTGGATGTTCCTCTCTTGTTAGCCTGTTCCAGTTTTTATTATCCTCACTGTTTTTAGTGATCAAGGATGTGTCACCAGATAAATTTGCTCCAAGATCTTAGTGAGGCAAATGAGTCTATGGGTACCTAGATCTTTCTTCTTAGGGATTGACATGGGAATTGACTTTTCTAGTCTTTAGAAACCCCCTGCAATTATCATGATCCATTACAGATAGGACACAGTGGCCTTTCAGAACATTGTAGAGCTTCATCCAGTATTACATCTTAAACTCAAAGGTGTATTACACCTTAAACTCATCAGTATTACACCTTGTCCTCAAAACACACCATACTAAAAAACAACAACAACAACAACAAACAACAACAACAACAAAAAAACTGAGCCAAAAAAAGCTTTTTTGAACAGTACACGAAATCTTTCAAAAGTTTTAAAGTTTTGCATTTGCTTCCAAGGTATTTACACAAATCCTTCTTTACTATCAAATCCCTTGCTGTATTTACCTGTATCTGACCACCTTTGGGCCTCTCTAATTCCATTTTTTTTATGTTGACACAATGTTTCTATATTTCTCCCACATCATTCATCTCTGCTTTCATTTTCCATTTACTCCTGTTGTGCATTTGGGAAGTAAATACTGTTCAGAACTATAGTGACATGATCAAAGCACCAGTTGTTTCCAAGGTAAATGAAAATTGTTAAAGAAGTAGTAATCACATAGGTCAACATAAAATTAAGAATATGAGTTTGACATCAGTGATTTGGTTTTTTGAGTGAAGGCAGCTTACATGAATTGCACTGGTTTTAGATACTGTGCTTGAAATGCTGTATTCTACAGCTGCTGGAGAAACATCAAAACTGCTGCGAAGAAAAGAGCCACTAAAGCCACAACAAAGAATAGATAGATAGATAGATAGATAGATAGATAGATAGACCTTAATATTTGCTCTGGAGAATTCATTAAAACTTCCATCTAGGACTGCATAAATGTAAAACCAGAAAATGCAAAGAAGATGTAGAAGGGGAGCTAGATCCTCAGCTTACAGTTCTGCCTTTCATTGTACTTGTTGAGAAACCAAGAAAGGTACTTTTGTTGTTGTTATAGTCAAGTATAGTTGAGTGTATAATGAGAAATCCAGGTGTTTATTTTCTGTTTTCTCTTAATATCAAAAAGATAAAGTTGTTTTGTTTTGTTTTTTTCACTCCAAAACTGAAGAAAAGGATCATGGAGGACTCTTAGCGTGGCAGAAAAGGTAGTACAGAACTACTGGAAAATTATCAATAACATATAAAACAAAGAAATACTTTAGTAAGGTTACCCAAATCTTTCTACAAGTATTTGAATGATATGTGAAAATAACTTTAATAAAACTCTTTCAACAAAATGCAGTTAGCATTGTCTGTTTCAGTGGTAACAACCTTTTCAATACATTATGAGTGCACTATAGAGAGACAAAGTTAAAAAAAAAATAGTAGCAGTAAAATTAGGAAAAACTAATGGAGAGGTTAGCTAAAAGGCAAGATGAAAAAATAAAAGTCCAGGCAGAAAAGAAGGAAGAGCCAGGCAGAGAAGGAAGGAAAGTCTAGAAACAGGGAGAGAAGGAAAAAAAAATGCACATTATATGGTCTGAAGATTTGTTTTCTGGCACTAGTCAGTAACAGATGCACATGGAAAACACAGAGTAAAAGCACTAGAGCAGCCCTATGTTATTCCCAGATGTCTGTAAGGTTTGAGGGACCCCCATATATCAAACATTGCATCTGAACAGAGTTGTTTAACACAACCCACTGTCTGTGAGTTTAAAAACAATTCATTCAAGTAATATGCTTGGGAAAGAACAAAACCAGCAAAAATTCCTGTTATCAGAGGAGCAGCAAGGCAATTTAGATAAACTTTTAATAGTAACCTGGATTGATAATCTTGATATGGAGGTTTGGGTTGCTGACAAGTTGAATATGAGTCAGCAGTGCCCTGACAGCAAAGGGCCAACCATGCCCTGAGGTGCACCAGGCACAATATCACCAACCCATCAAGGGATGATTGTCCCTCTCTGCTCTCTGCTGGAACAGCCTCACCTGGAGTCCTGTGTGCAGTTTTGAGAGCCACAGTATAAGGACATCACACTGTTGGATTGTGTCCAGAGGAGGGCATCCAGGGTGGTGAAAGGTTTTGAAGGGAAAATGTACAGGCACAGCAGCTGAGGTCACTGGGCTTGTTCATCTTATGGAAAAAAAAGCTGAGGAATGACCTCATCACAGTCTACAGCTTCCTCAAGGGGAGCAGCAGAGGGCGAGGTGGTGATCTCATTTGTCTGGTGACCAGTGACAGGACCCAAGGAAATGGAATGAAGTCACAGAAAGTTCAGATTGGATATTAGGAAAAGGTCCTTCAGGAGAAGGTTGGTAAGTCACTCCAACAGACTTCCCACGGAACTAGTAAGAGTTCAAGGAGCATCTGATCATGCACTTAATCACATGGTTTATTTTTCTTTTAGGAGCCTTAAGGGCCCTTTTCCAGCTAGAGATATTTTATTACTGTATTAAACCGGAATATTAATGCTGTTACTTTATGGACTGGAAGAAGGTGCAGTAACTGAAATAGACTTCAAAGGGTGAAAGAACCCACTTTATTTTACTTTGAAACCATTCCCCCTTGTCCTATCACTACATGACCATATAAAGAATTCCTCTCCACCTTTCTTGTAGGCTTCTTCAGGTACTGGGAGGCAGCAAATGGTCTTCTCTTTTATAGGCTGAAAAAGCCAAATTCCCCCAGTATTTCCCTGTGGGAGAGGTGCTCTACTCCTCTAGTTATTTTGGTGGCCCTGGACTCACTTGAACAGGTTAATGTCCTTTCTGTGCTGTGAATTATACCACTATTCACTGAATGTGAGATTATATTCCTTTCAAAACTCAGATCTTGAAATTACAGCTTTTAAATAGAAATAATACTTATGAATGCATATATATGAGTCTGTGTGTGTGTGTATATGTATATATATATATATATATACACACGCATACTTTCACAATGCCATCTGTCAAAAGATAAATGAAAATTAAAATGTAGTGTGGAAAAATTCTAAATATTACCATTTTTTCCATAGAAGCTTTGTAAGTGGAAGCTTTTTTTATGCAGTCCTCCAGGTGGGGTCACACCAAAGCAGAATAGAGGAGTAACCCTGCTGGTCACCACTGTTTTGGTGCAAGCCCAGGACACGTTTGTCTTTCTGGGCTGTGAGAGTGTTCATAGCTGGGTCATGTCCAGCCCCTCATCCAGAAGCATCACCAAGACTGTCTCAGCAGGGCAGAGATTGTTGTGTCTATCCATTCGTCCCTTAGCCTGGATTGATACTGGGGCTTGCCCTAACCCAGGTGCAGCACTCGGCACTTGGTCTTGTTAAATCTCACGAGATTCTCATGGACCGAGTTTTTGAGAATATTCAGCTCCTGTGTGTGCTATGATAATACACCTGGAAAAAAAACAGTGACTTGCCTGTGAATTGTCTGTCCATGTAACATCTGATATTCTACTCTGTTGACAGTAAAATATTGTACGAGTTTTCTTAAAGAATATAAGTGATCAAGGTTTGCTTGCTTCTTTTAATTAATAAATGCACCATTAGTACTGAGGCAATTCTTTATCAAAGGTGTATATGAAAACAGTTGTGAAAGTGGCAACAAGATATTCTATAATAAACTAAATAAAATCTGATATCCTAGGAAAAAAGGTCACAACCCTACTAAGTCATATGAGTTACTTATAAAAGAAACAAGAAATTCATCCGGCTGATATTAGTTGTAAAGGGAAAGAAGTCCCTTAATCTGGAGAAAATCCTTCTGGGTTCACAAACTCATTTTAAGCCATGAGTTACCTGCTATGAGTCTCAAGGATGAAAGAGTTTATTATGTATTCTCACTGCCAGATCAGAAGTTGAAAAAGGTGACATCCTCATCCACCTGACCTTTTGTGATTAATAGGTCACCATGCCTTTAAACCAAGACTTAGGGCTGTTTGGAACCTTCTGATCTACAAAAAAGCAGCAGATCATTACAAATTAATTGATCTCTTTGATTTCTCTCTTTTGATCTCTCCTCTCAGCCCTGGAACACAATAAAGATTTACTAAAGGTGTCACCTTTCAGAATTAAGTGTAATTAGCAAGTTCCTCTCCCTTCAGTTCAATTTGCAGAGCACTTCCCAAGGTAAAAGTTAGCATCTTGAAATCAGTTTATCATTGAAACCTTTTTTTAGTTGTTGTGAGTTAATGAAATAGCTGATTCAATATTTCTGTTAACTATTGATTAACATAAGACACTTATAAAAAAAATCCTGGATTTTTATCACTCTGTTCAAAAGCTTGTCCTGCTTCTGTAGGTGAGCTGCTACATCACAGACCCCTTCTGCTAATTTAAACCATCTTCTTTGATAGGTGGTATGAACTAGTAGGGATAAACCTCTAAGAAAAATGGGTAATGCTGATGACCTGACATGTATCTTACTTATTTCTCCTTTTTTTTCCACTTTCGACTGGCTCTTGTGTGTTTCTGTTGACTGAATGCTCTTTTGCAGCTGAAATCCATTAGATAACTTATTTGATTTTCCTCACCTAAACTGTGGAAATCACATACTTTTATAGAAGTTTGTGAAAGAGATTTTATTGTTCCTGTTATTTCTTTTCTGATCTCTCTCTGTTGTTTTTTGTTTATTTGTTTTATATTTATATATATAGTAAGATTATATAAGAAGTAACTGCTGAACATAAATTATGTGAATTTAAAATACAAGGTATTGCTGTTTGAAAATATTTCCACTGATCATTAGCTGGTGTATTAACATTACTGTTCATTCATTTTTCTTTTTTTTTTTTTTTTTTTTTGATAGAGCCAAGGGTTTTGGCCTTGCTTTTGGCAAGTGACCACAGTGAATATCCATAGCTGAATTTAAATGCTGGCTAGTAAATCTGAAACAATAGCTAATGCGAGATGGTCTCAAATGAAAATGTCAATCACATACCTAAATTACATCTCTGCTATCTGTGAGAATTTTTATCTCATAGAAAGTCATCAGTCTTTAATGCTGTTTTTCCTTTCTGTGATTTTTGTGATGCTTTTATTAAAGCATCTATGAACAATAAAGTCACTTATTTATAAATGGTCAAAATAAGCGTTAGAAGATTTACAAAGACAAAAGTGTATAAATAAAATAGAATAAATAAGCAAACGTAGAAGTAAATGTTCCTCAGTGATGAAAAAAAGGTAAGTTATGATTTTTTTGGTGGCAGTACCAAAGTCTATTTCTAAGTTCATCTTTTTGTAGTCATCCACTGTCTTTTTGTCATTACATAAATATAAATGTGAACTGTTTATGGATTAGGATGTTCACTTCTGAAATTCATGATTACTAGAGTTGAGTGCAACATAAAAAGTGATACTATACCTATTTAGTAATTTTCCATCATTAGAGACAAAGATCATATATACATCTTCAAGCTGCCCTAGTTGCTGGTAAAATATAGTTGGTTAAAGCACTGTAAAATTATGAAGCCAATTAAAACTGTCATATTTTACTTAGCTATTGGAGTGAGCTAAAGAGCAAGGGCAATCAATTACCATGGTGGCAGATGAGAATTAAGTTGTTTATCTTCACTTTTTTTTTTTTTTTTTTAATAGTAATTTGCCATGAACAAACAAGCTAACAATATGCAAAAGGCTAATTGTTTTTCTCTTGGTTTCCAAGTTCTCCAGTTGTGATTGTTGTGTCTTTTATTAATGTGTTTGTATATCATGTTTTCAAATTAAACCAGAAATGTGGCCATCTTTATGGAAGCACATGGTACACTATTCATAGCTGGACCACATTTTTATTTCAAGATCATCTGTGAATATTCAGTCCTAACAAGATCAAAATTTCACTGTAGATGATATTTGGAAGAATGCCTTAACTTAAAGCCCCAGTAATTACAGTCATATGTGATACTTGCTGTGGTATTGATTTATCTAGACCAGATCCCTAAACAGAAAGCTGTGCACATTTTGTAGGTATTTTAAAATTATTTTTCTTGGACATATTGATTAACAAAAAACTTTTATTCTATTACCTATTTCTTGTAAGTAGCATGTTAAGTTACTAACAGTTTAGTGGAAGATTTATAAATTGTCTAAAGTCACATGTCATTATTAAAGTTTATAACAAATAAGCCTTTAAGAACATAGAAGAGTACCTCTGGAATATGGAATGCCTGTCATTATTAAGTTGTCTTTGATACAGAGAGATTATTTTATTAACAGTTAGGACATCTGCAGGATTGGAAGGTTATCAAAAGACTGAGTGGTAATTTCTATGTCTGTTTTACAGTCATATGTTAAAGTACTATTTGGTTCATATCACAGGAGGCAAAGCCAAATTAGAATTAAATGCCATTCTGTGTTTTGCTGCCAATGTGAATTAAAAATATATTCCTCCTAATAATTTTTAATTATTATGAAAATAATTTTAAAGATGTTTATAAATATGTGAAACTTCTAATACACATATCCAAGAAAATTACACAGGTTTCTAACTTTTTTTTGCAGACTTGTCCTCAGTTCTGTCTCTGACTACTTTGCTGCCATGTTTACAAGTGATGTTTGTGAAGCCAAGCAGGAAGAGATCAAAATGGAAGGCATAGACCCCAATGCACTGTGGGACCTTGTTCAGTTTGCATATACAGGTATTGGGTGTATACATTACATACTTCTTAAAAAGGCGGATGTTGATATTTTTGTTTGCTACATTCCAATCAATTGTATTTTTGTTTAAATATTTTTTCTTTTTAATCTTATCGTACAAAATGTTTATTTACTATTTGTAGGGATGAATTCAGATTGTTATCTCTTATCTCCAAACTGTCCATTATTTTAGATTTGTCAAGTTCAATAGGACAGTCAAGAAAATTATATATTTTTCTTAGTTTCCAAATGCTTAAAAAGAATGCCTCATACACACATAATTCAAATTATATAAGATCACTGAAGGAACCGTTATAATTTTGAAGAATAATCCTGTGTTGCTGTCTTAATCAAATCTCAGTTTAAATAATTGCATAAATTTATAAAATTTTGAAAGAAAAATTGAAATTTGAATAAGAAAATGTTTTAAAAGGTTTTATTATGAGGTGTATGTTTTCACTTTCATTTCTTTTCATATGCTGATACTCTCTTTTGAAGTGTAAACTTACGAATAACTCACAACTCAGAGTTAATAACTGAAAGCTCTCTTCTGAATAGTTTTTACATTTTAATGCATTATAGATTTGGGATCTGTCCTTCTTAAGCACATCTTGTTATGCACGTTGTAACTGAAATGCATTAATCTGAAAGAAAGAACATTAATATTACAAAATAAAGTAATTAAAAGAGAGGAAATGCCTATAAAATTTGCCTCAAATCACATAAGTTTAAATATATATTCTGTTTTCTATTTGTTTCCTAAAAGACATCCTTATATTGTTTAAATTAAACATATTTTATCATGATGATTCTATCATATATTTGATTTAGATTCAGTTTTAAATGGATATCCCAAACCCTGCAGTTTAAATCTGCTCTAAATACACATACAATAATTTAATCACAAGTTGCTGTTTGCTTTGATATATTTAATCAGGATATGTTCTGGGTTTTTTATGACTTAATAGCTTTACCATCTTAATAGAAAACAGAAATGGCAAATAAACATAATTTAAGCTAAAAAAATTATTTTTGAGTATAATGTTTGAGAAATAAAAGTTCTAGGACTTCAAGAGCATGATTTATGTAGTACTCTAAGTGTTAAAATGGTAATGCCTACTCCCATCAGCTGTGGCTTTGCCACTCAGCAGTGTGCATCTTCTGGAGGGTTTCAAGCTAGGGATCCAAGAAATGAAATATTTTGCATAAGATAAAGTCTGATTCCTTGGTGGATGAATGGCACAGGAATACTGGGGCAAAATCAAGAATGCCTTGGCACGTAGCAGCAAAAAAGACTACAGGCAATGTTAAATCATTTTGTAGGAGAAAGGTTAAAGAAAGAGGAGGTAAGAGAAGGGACACTGTTGTTCTCCTGGAAAGAAAACTGTGGAAATACTCAAGTACTGTATGTTTTTTGCCTCAGTTTTCACTAAAATATCACTTAGAAAGATACAAAAGAGTTGTTGTTGACAACAAGAGGTAGCATGTAAGTGTAGATTAAGGAAAGAAGAAGATTCAGAAGAGAGGGGAAAAAAAGATAAATATTTTCAAGATGATTGAAGCTATCTAAGAACTTTATGATTATCTCTGAGAACTTTTGGATGAGGCAATGAAAAGGTAGAAGCAAACTTCTGCTTAACAAAAATGTTTAAGATTCTCAGCTCCTATATGCTCCTTGATTTCTCTATGCCATGTGATGTACTCTTCATTATATGAGATGTAAAACTTGAAAGTTTCTTTTTGGTGTAAGGTAAATAAAGGCCAGACTTCACAAATGGATGAAAAGAGAACTCCACAGCTAGTATAATTCACATTTTCTAATTTGTCTCATATGAATTTGCATCTATAATATTCATTCATTTTAAAAGTCCAGACTGTCTCAGAAATTGCAACATTATGTACTATTGTAACATCACCTTGAAGAATTAGTCACGGGTGGTTTTTTCCCAAGAAATATGGGCTTAGAGTCTTTTTTCTTAGACTGCCCGTGACAGAAGCAGAAGAAAGAGTCAGAGTTTGCCAGCTCAGATTTCTCAAGGTTGTTTATTGTCTCTTATCTCTAAGTTCTTTCTGTGCTCAGCAAAGGTCCTTGCTGTGGCAGAGCACGAGGTGACTTCCCCCAGGTCAGGTGCTCTGGACCTTTTGTACCCTTTCTCTGACCCAGTCACTGTGCACAATGCATTCCTCATTTACAGTCTATTATCAATACCTACTACCTATACTGGACATGTCACTTCTGTTCTACACCCATCCCTTGTGACCCACCACAGCAGAAGATGGAGGACAAGGACAAGAAGGAAGAAGGACAGGGCCACCCCCGATTCCTCTGTCTTGTTTTCCCCATTAGATCCCGCTGATTAACTACAATTTACATCAAACTCTTGGGGTCTGTAGTTCTTCATGCAATGCTGGTAATTTTTCCCATAAACTCAGATCAAAGACAGTGTCACTCTGGGCCTTGTGCCAGGGTCTCAGATTTCCCTGCCAGGGTCCCAAACCCTCCTGTCAGGGTCCCGGACCCCTCTGCCAGGGTCCCGGGCCATTCAGGGCAGCCAGAGGGATGCCCTGGACTCCGACAAATTAGAAGCATAAGATCTCTAATGTCTTTCTCTTGAGTGGTAGTACACCGTTATTCTTTTTGTCTAACTCATTTTTGAGACCAAATAAAACTTTAAAATGTCTTAAGTTTACACTTGCAAGTTTCATAAATACCAACAATGGAAGAGTAATGAGAGTCGGGAAATGTGAGACAATTTTACATGCTAAAAGAGTAAATATATTAGATGTTGTAGATCATTCTGGTTTTGCTTACTCTGTCTTGCATTTCTCTTCCATCATGTCCTTTATCCTGACTTATTCTAATTTATCCTTATTTATTCTTAGCTTGTGTCTTATCTCCTGAAGTTCATGTGGGATTGTTTCTTTCTCTATTCCTTTTCTCTGCATCAGATATCTTTGCAGACACCTAAATTTCGTAGGTACAATTATGCTGATATACTAAATAACACTGAGGAAGGTTTGCAGACACTGGAACACAATTGTTTCTATTGATTCTGGCAGTTTTAGCCACATCCAAATAGCAATCTCTCTAAAAAAATGGTGGCTTTACCCTGGATACACAGCTCATTAATGTGGCCAACCTTGCACAGAGGGTAAAAGTATTCAAAGGTGCTATGGAAAATTCAGTGGTAACTCATGTGATTTGTGAATTCCTAGAAAATAGTCCCAAACTTATTCAGTTTATTGAAATCAAATAAAATCTAGGCTTCTCAATTAATCATTCTGTTTTGCTTTGATGTTGCCAGAGCAAAAACCTTACTTTTTTTCTCATTTTGTTTCCATCATCTCACATGATTTATCTAGTTTCTTGCATAGTTTCTTATCTCCTTTTTGCACTCTGACTCCTTATGTACCACCAGTCTAGCTCATGTCCCCTTTCCCTTTGGGACAGTTCACTTTCCTTGTGCTGCATGGATGTGGACAACTGGAAATTTAAAAAAACCAGCCACTTTTGGATACCCAGAAGCACAGAAACCAACAGAAGCTCCCTTTCAGACTTTCAGTCTCTAATCTGGAGCATAGATCTGTCTAGACTTGGACAGAATATCTGGAGAATCTGGCTGCCAAGTTCCAATTACTGACTGCATGGTGTGTGAAGAAGTTTTCAGCAACTCATGTCTGACCAGTTTAGCTCTTTATTGTTTTATCTCAGGAACAGAAAACAATTTTGACAAATAGGCAGTCATTTACTCCTATTTTCTTTTTCCTTTAAGAAGGTCACTACCTTCTTAACTCAAGGAGCTTTAAAAAAATCACATATAGTTGCTGCTGTTACAGAGAAGGTTTTGCTTGGGGACAACTGAACATATCAGAAAAAATACAGCTGAACATGGACTTGTTTCCAAAAATATAGAAGTTAAGAGTATTACAGTGCAAATATGTTTAGATGTGATTTAAAAGATGGAAACATTTCTACATGGTATTTTGTGTAATTCAGTCAGGTTTAAATTTTTTTATAATCTAGGGAAATTATTTCATTTTTTACTGTGAATTGTACATATTAATAGAAGTTTAAGAAGGGTAAAACATATATGTCTCTGAAAAGTGTTGTTCTAGATGAAGATATTGTAAATTGATACCATACCCTTCACCAATGTAATCTAATATGGTTGCAAAATATCAGAATTAAAGTTCAGAAAAGGGGAGATTTTGTACACCAGGCACATAAGGAAAAATAATCCTGGGTTGCATGAGCCTGGCATGGGAAGGGATTGTCCCACTCTGCTGTGCACTGGGGCAGCCTCACCTTGAGTTTTGTGTGTGGTTTTGGGCACCACAATACTAAGAAATACATTAAATTGTTAGAGAGTGTCCAAAGGAGGGCCAGGAGATTTGTGAAGGGGCTTGAGGAGCAACTGAGGTCACTTGGTCTGTTCAGCCTGGGGGAGACTGAGGGGAGAAGTCCCTGCAGTTACAACTTCCCCGTGAGTGGAAAAGGAGGAGCAGGCACTGATCTCATCTCTGAGGTGACCAGTGACAGGACCTGAGGGAACAGCCTGCAGCTGTGTCAGGGCAGGTGTAGGCTGGATATTAGAAAAAATCTCCTCACTCAGAGGAGATTGGGCTCTGGAAGAGGCTCCAAGGGAAATGGTCACCACATCAAGACTGACAGTGTTCAAGAAGCATTTGGACAGTGTACTCAGGCACACAGTGTGACTCTTGGGGGTGGTCTTGTGCAGGGCCTAGAGCTGAGCTCAATGATCCCTGAGGGTCCCTTCCAACTCAGCTTATTCTGTGATTCTGTGATTCTGTACTCAAACAGATTTCTAAATAATTGGTGAGGTAGAATTACCTAGTGACCAGCAAAACATCAGGTCTTGTACAGCCTTGATTAGAGCAGCTCCTGAGTGAAGGCACCTGCCAATCTAAGAGTAGTGACAGGAAAGCAGAAGATTAGTCAACCAAAAGTACTGATTTAACTATAATAAAGGGTGTTGAAATTTCTGTGAAGATTCAGCGTGAATAGTTATGTAATTTTAAAATTATGTGATCGATGTACCTATAAAACATAATTTGATAAAAGCTGAAAAAATTGGCATGTATTGAAATACATACTATAAAGTCTGTGTTAGGTCAGTCTTGGAGTTGTTTTGGAAGTCTTTGGGGATTTTTTAAATATGTATTTACTTATTTTTTTGTAAATAAATTAATAAGGTAGCGATTACATATTGTTTTATCTGAAATAAGCAGGAAGTTTTCTAATGACATAGACTACATTATAATGTAATTAGAATTTGTATAATTATGTAGATGATGTAAATTTATTAGAAAAGCATCTCATGAAAATTCTATGCTTCTTGTTTTATATCTAGGCTCACAAGGATAAATAAAAAGAGCTTTACCACTGTTTTTTGTGAAGGATATGTTTGGTCAATAAAAAAATATACAACTTCATTAATCTATTAATTTTGCTGCATTTTATTGGTTTAGACATATTTAGACAAAGTATGTTTTGTCTGTGATATAGCAGAACTGTAACTTAAAAGGAAACAAAACTTCCTCTTTTGCATATCTCCTCCTTCTGAGCCAGCTGAGGAAATTTGAAGCCAACACATAGGTGCAATGGCTATGCAGAAAGTATGTTTCATTTTTCAAGCAGCAAGATGATTGATAACAAAAAAAAGCTATGATTGTGATTGCAGTACCCTGGAATAGATGGAAATGTAATCTTTGATCTTTTAAGAATTCAGCTTAAGCAGTTATACAGAAGAGTGTTTCTTCACCTCATTTTCTTAGGTAATGCTTCTACCTTGATCTTAAAACTTGAGTTTTCATTATTTTCAATTGTGCCTCAATAGTTCAGAGAAGACTGAAACTATAGATTGATATTGTATTGTTTTTCTGCTGTTGGTGACTGTGGGAGACCTCCTTTGAAGGTACAAAAGAGCTGTGAAGTTGCTATAGATTTCCTATATTGGGAGATCTAATTAGCATCGGGATTTCTAATTAGCATGCAGTGATCAGAAGAGTAGGTTGGTGCTTTCATACCGTTAATGAAACTGAAAAAGCAAAACCCATTTAAGCAATAGCAAACTAAAAATCCTTGATTTATTTATACATATCTGAAAAAAAAATAGAGAATGGATCATACATGGAAGAGGTTCAAGCCCCGCTGTGTAGCTTTTAATTAGATTTTATTTGGGAGATTCTTTAATTAAAGTTCTGTCAAGTGCCTTTGTCAGTGTTATAGCTAATAACACAGGGAAGACAGCAGGGATATAGCAAGTAGGAACATGCTTTTAAGAACAATGACCCTTAGATTCTTGCAGCACAGAAACTATATTAATTAAATATCCCAAGGATGTCTCTTTCTTGGTTTTAGTTTGGGGATTTTTTATTTTTTTAATTGTGAAAGTCAATTGTCTCTATGAACAAACATCGAGGACAACTCTTAGCGTACTTTTGGCTTGTGCCAGTAAATAGTGTCAGAGTCCAGGGGTTATCATAGCTGCTGTATTATGCAACAACATGCGGCTTGAATGTGACTGCCACTGTTTGGAGTATATGGAATAAAACTGGGTCCATTTCATTCCTGTTAGTCTCTGTGCTAGAGGGCAATCCCAGACCAGCTTAACTCAATGGATACAACGTAAGGGATTTCATTAAAAGCTCATGCTCAGACCAGTAATGCCTGGATTTTAGCTACTGGTGGCATTTTTACAGTGTTTCAGGCTACTCCTCTCTAGTGTATATATTGATGACATTGAGAAGTGGAGCTACTCTGATATTGTAAAGGTCCTTGCCTCTACCTCTGTGACATGTTGAGTTTGTTCAAGAGTTATTTGTTCTGTAATATCATGTTAGAGATCCCTGTGAACATGGACCATGTCCAAGTAGCACTTTTTGAAGGAGACTATTACCAGCTGCTGTCCCATTAAATTTTCTTTGCCATGTATTTGATGAATGAGTTTTCACTTGCAGAAAATAGGCCCGTAAATTTCCAGTTATTTCAGATGGGAGATCATTTGTTTCAGGAACTCTGGGATGAGTGATAAAAGGGAAAATTAAGGTAAATGAATTTATCTGGAAGACTTTGTCACCTGTTGTATAATGGAGAGTACAGGAAAATGGTCATATGTCATACTAGGTGCTCACAGACCTTGAATAAACTCAACTTCTGGAAATGGAGGATCCCCTGTGAAATTCTCTTCTAGAAGCAGATACATGTCATACTTTTCAGGAGCCAATAAAGAAAGTGTTGCAAAGAGAGTTATCCAAAGAAGATTTCTTTATCAGGGTTGCTCTAGCTTAGGAAGTAGGAAGTTGTAGTGATGGCACGATCTGTAGAGTCATAATTCAGATTGTTTGTCCATGGAAGTTCCACATTGACTACACTCCAAAGTTCATATGTATCTTTGTTCCAGTTAAAATTCAGATTGACATTTTCATATGTAGTGTTCGTCATCAGATTCTCATTTATGCACCTGGATTAAGTTCTCAGCTATACTGCCCATGTGTACAATGCAAGAATCTTTCCAAGTTCCTCAACATAACTGTAGGATGAGATCGTTGTTTTCTGTCCTCTGTGAATATCAGCCTGTTTGAAAAAATATACCTTCCTTCCCCAAATATTTTTTCTAATCTTAAAACAAACTGTGGGCTTTCAAATAATTCAAGTCTGTAGGAAAGAACTTCAGAGAACTATTTACTATTTATCTCAAAGAACTGCAGAGACTGACTGCCTCCTTAATGTTTCTTTTTTCCTTTTTTTACCTATGGAGCAGTGTCACTGAAACACAAACTCTTTGCTCATTCCTGGAGCTCTACACTCCAGTGAACTTTTATTCCTCCTTTTACTGTGGATACTTGATTAAGGGACAGAATTGGCAATTATGTATTAGGAACCAGCTGTTGTCTCATTCTTTTGACAAAGTATATGAGAATTGCTTAGAAAAGAGCTCTGAACTGGATATCCATAAATTTTGAGTATTCAGAATTATCTAGAATATTATGGAGAGATAGATAGTGACTGTGATTCCTTGTACTGTGATACAATCTGCTATTTTATTGAAGATGTCAATAAAAATAAATTCAGGCAGACACAGGAAAGCAATGAGTATGGAGGGGAGGAACAGATAACTGGGTGCGCTGCAAGGTGCATTTTTAAAGCTGTCCCTTGCTGGGCTCAAGGTTCTTCATCTCCAAAGAGAGATTAAAACACATGCTGAACATTAATACAGGACATGGCTGGAAAGTGAGTGTTCCTTTGAATGGAGTATTATCCCTCTACTTTGCCATCTGGTACATGCCAGCCTGTTGCTTACATGGCATCAGTGAAGTGATCAGATAGACTGCTGCAGGATGGTCTGCCTCTTTAATATGTTTCTTCTTGGAGGGCCTACATTGGAGATGTTTACCCATATCCACTCTCTTGAGCTCAGCTGCCTAGCTGGATATCTCCAGTTCCAAAACAAGAGCAAAAGAATCATGAAAATTGCAATGGTAGTTTGTGAGACGTGTCTTCACCTTTCAGGTGTTTGCTCCTGTTCCTGCATTGTGAAACACCTTCACTGCCTTTCTGCTCTGTGCCTATCTGACAGCAGCTGTGCTGAAGTGTACTCTCAGAACAGGATGCGAGTGGAGTACTCACTTCTCGCAGCAGTGCAATCCAGCCCAAAGCAAGGTAGATTTCATTAGGCTGTAAGGTGGACTCATAAGCAAATACCTTTTCTTGGCAATTGATTCCTCCATTTCTGTAACTTTTTGTCTCTAAACATGGATTTGAACTGCTCTGTGCTGCCGTAGCACAAGCGGCCAAATCATTGCTTGAGTCGTTAAGAAGCTTATTCTGGCAGAGGTGAGTGCTCTTGCTTCTGAACTAGCTTCAGATGTGAAGAATAAAATACTGCTCCTTCAAACCTGAAGGCTGAGCTCCTTTGTCCTTGAGACTTTTTTTTTTCCTTTTTTAATTTTTTTTTTCCCACCAGAGGCCAAAACTTGACTGTGTTCAGTGTAATAGAAATTGTATTTCTCCCAGATGTACTCAGTATGTGGTACAAGTCCTATGAAGTGAAACACTCCCCCATTCTCAAGTTAAAGTTTGCTTTTGTTTACAAACATAAATTCCTGGAGTGCCTTTTGATGTGTACAGCACGATGAGTAGAACATACAGCCTAGAAGCAAACATAAGTGCTGAAATCCATTCACTAAAAAAACAGTTAATGGAAACTAAGGCCTTATAGATGAAATGAGCATTCTGTTCATTTATAATTCTTGTCATCTCCCAGCCTATTTTGTGAATGAGTGCAAGATTTGCGCTGTTTGAAATTTGATTAGTAAGTGTTGTTTTATATTTTTTAAGGTAACTTTTTTATCTTGGCTTTTTTTTCCTTTGTTTTAATCTGTGAGGTTTTATTCCTCTATTTATATACATAATTAAGCTTAAAATTTCCAAATGCAATGCCTGCATATTAGCTGAATTATTGGTGACAAAATAACATAGTGATCATCTGTTCAAGTATAAACCAGTAATATTTAGCATATAATCCCAAGAATGGTGTTCATATTTTAACAATTTTTCTATAACTAATGGAAAAACATATCTTCTATCTCAGAGGGCTAACGTATCTTTCTTCACAGTTGATAAAAGTTTTATGAAGATGACACTTGCAGCTAAAACGATTTGCTACTTTAAGTCCTGTTATGTGTATGTATATCTTATAGGTGACTAAGTTCAAGTATATAAAGAGAGCTAAGGCACTTGAATGGCATAAAGAGAAAATAACATTTTAATGTCTTTCTCTAAAAAGCTGATGTGTATGAGTCAGTGGACAAATTTTCTTTAAAACTTGACATTTCAGTTATAGAACAGAGATGTTTTGGTTTCTAGTTTTGAGGGGTTTTTTTCAGAGCAGGAGATGAAAGGTGGATTATATTGGTTAATAGAGTTTTCTGTTCTTTAGCCAGAAATCTGCAAGAAGCTTTCTGCTCAGGGGGATTTTAATTTGTTAATAGCATTTCCTTATCACTCTGCAATGTTGTAATTTTCCATGCTATTTAAATAAAGGGGGGTGGCAGTACTGATGAAGGATCATGTGATTAGGCCAGTTTAGTCCACTGACTCAAAGATATATCATTAGGGTGTAAATGATTGTACTGTGTTTGAAAAGAGTGAATCTAGATAGTGTATAGGAATTCTCATATTACTGTGATGACAGCTTTTTCCTTTTTTACATATTTATGTCTCTGGAATCATTTATGAAATTATTTTATAAATAATAATACTTAAATGAAAGGAGCATACAAGAGAAGTGGTGTGGGAATATATACAAGACCAGACAGAGACAGATCGAAGGCTTCAAACTGAAGTACAGTAGGTTTAGACTGGATAATAGGAAAAAATTCTTTACTGTGAGGGTGGTGTGGTACTGCAGCAGGTTGCCCAGAGGAGCTGGAGATGTCCCACCCTGGAAGTGTTCAAGGCCAGGCTGGATGGAGGAAACCTGGTCTAGTGGGACATGTCCCTGCCCATGGTAGGAGGGTTGGAAGTAGATATCTTTACGGTCCTTTCCAACCCAAACTGTTCTATGACTAAATAAACACAATTAGCCATAGAATGTCTTCTTCCTAAAGTACAACTGATGAATGAGGTCTGCAGCAAATAATTAATGAAATAGAAAATAAACCACAGTTTGATCAGAAGAAACCTCTGCTGAGTGAATATAGTGTGTCTTGTTTTCTTTTCTGAACACATCTTCGCCTTTATAAGTATGGAAGACAGTACAATCTAGAATTTATCTTTTCAGGCATAGGTCAAACTGGAGACTGAAAGATGTTCTGGTACACAGAAGATACTTTTTATAGCATTCTTCATTGACTGGTGTTCGTGGATAGACATAAAAGGTGATTTTACACACTATGTCACTACCAAGAATTGACCATAACAGAGAGAGTTGATCATCAGAATTGAACCCAAAGAGTGTTTCATCACCTGAAACCTGATGGCTCTGATGATTCTAGTGCTGTCTTTGGGAGCAGATTGAGCATAAAGATATGAACTGAATTCATATCAACAAATATGAGTATCAGTAGTGTCTCAGTAAGTCAAATGAAGGTGCTCCTTTTGTATCTGAAATCAAGAAATAGCCATTCAGGGAGTGATTAATTTTGCAGACCATGACTGAAACAGAGCAGGTGAAAACTTCTCTAAGGGCTCCTGTTTCTCTCTGTGGACTGTAAAATGAGATCTTGGGTGATTAGGTCAGGTGGCTACCTCAAAGTACTTAAGATTTGCAATGATTAAGATAAACAATGGCAAAAAGTTTTATTATAGCAGTGTGAGGCATAGAACCTGTTTAATAAGCTTTTTCAATTCTTCAATAGAATTAGATGCTGTTTCAAGAAAGCAATTTCTTATAGAAGTCAATGAATTTACTATGCATAAGATGAATAAATTTTATGTTGATACCATTGACTGCCTTTAAAAAAAAAAATTAAACCTCCTAAAACTGATTAGCCTACAGAAATAATGCCATTCAGCAGCATTTGAAAACTGCAACACCACTGATCAAGACACGTGAAATAGAAAAGTAAAAAAGATAAATACCTGATTACAAGGAATTAGTTTTAGACTTTGTTTCTAATTCCTTGACGCTTCCCATGATTTCCCTTGCTCACACTTAGAGCATTCTTAGGGATGTTGAGGAGTCTTGCTATGAATGGGTAAGTGTGTAATTACAAAAAAGAAAAAGAACTACTGTGCACAAGATGTAAAATTGTATTATGATGTGGTCCAAATTCAGGTTAAAATTCATTGCTTATACACAGAGCAAATGATCTGAACCTGCTAAGCTGTGCCACCACAGGTCCAGTCTGTTGGTCAATAGCCATGGAAGGCTATTCCTGTGACACACTCTGACCTTATTAACATCATTCAGAGATGGGCAAAGGTGCAGTGGTCCCCTGTAAACAAAAATAGTTCTAAAGTATAGTCAGCAGTCTAGAAGAGAGAATGAAAGAAAACAAACAAAAACCAAAAACCAAAAAAACCTCACCCAACCAAACAAAAAAACCCTCAAAACCAAACAAAAAACAACCACCAAAAATTAAAAAAAAAACCAAACAAACAACTCCAAAAAACAACCCAAACTCACAAACCAACCCCAAGTCAAAACTGTCCCTGAACTTGGAAAAAGGTTTGGCAACAGAACAAGGCTATCTGAGAACTCTTATCTCTGCTTCACTTTTGTTAATGAGGTAATAAAATTTATGTAGTCATTATGAGAATGCATGGTAAAGAAAGGCATTTTAATTTCTGCATAAGCAATGCACGTAAAATTTTTCACAAATACAGCTATAATTTAGAATAACAATTAGAATACATTAAAGTTCTTTTGATTGTTTTTCCTCATATTTTTTCATCTTAATTAATGTAATACAAAAGGAGAGTTTTAGCTCTGGTTAATTTGTTTTCCTCAGACTAAGGCACTTATGCAACCTTCTTATTGCATAAAAATGTGAGGGGGAGGTGAATTGAAGAAGCAGTAATATTAATGCCCCTTGAATATCCCATTAAATATTTTTAAATAGATGCTTGGATCTTCTAATTGCCAATATGAAACTGTCTGAAGATTTCATATTTTATATGCAGAGCCCCTTAACAGCTTTTATTTTCAAACTCTGACCATGCTAAACACTTGATATCCCAGAGGAATTTGCATAAAAATGTCATAGCACTCTTCTGAAAAAGAGAATACAGCCCTTGTGAATGTGTCTTGGTGTTTAAAAAGAAGATAAGTAAGATTGGGAAAACATTTAGATGGATTAAAAACCTATCTGTCATTGAAGCTGAAAGAATGAAGAACAGTAAACTCTTTAACTCATACTAAGTGTACTTTTCTAGCTTTTACCATAGGTATATTAAGTAGTAAATAAGTATTTCTTAATTTAGTTAAAAATAAGTCAAGATATACTATATTCATATCCCCAGATATCCCGGAAGCCATAGTTTACTTCCTATATTAAAATGTAAAGCAGAAATGTGTTCAAACTCTTCTATAAAAGTGTGAAGCATCTTCAAAATGTCCATGTTAGTTACATAAAGAAATAGATGATTCATAAAGGAGATAATATTTTTTCATTGATTTAAATTTAGTTTAATCCTACTATTTCCCAACTAACACTGTACCAGGACTAGTGTACCTTAAAGTGAACAGAAAATATCTCAGTTTGAAAACCAATAGATTGGTGTGGTTCCAACTGATTCCTTTGGGTTCTTCTCCTAAGGGTAGCTACATTTAGTGATAAAAAGGCCAAACCATGAGACCGTTGCCTTTCCTCAAAAAGTTAGGATTTTGAAAGTGATTCTTTCTATACTTACATCACTTTGCAAATGCTACCTAAGACAGTTTTGTAGGGCCAGAGACTTTTTTGAGCTCATTGTTGAAAAATAAGTAGCATGTAAGAAAAAGAGACTTAGAATTCCTTTTGTTGTTGTTTTTGTTGTTTGGTTTTGTTTCCATTTCTCAGTTCATCTAATTTTCAAAGGTTTTTTGCACATCTTTAGGTGTTTTTACTTCTCATACAAGGATGGTCAGTTTTAACCTGAAAATATCTTTTGAATGTTTCCACTTTACACAGTGGAACTGTCTTCCAGAGAATAGATGGTGTGTTGAGCCAGCCATTACCTGCAGGCCTGCAGCAAATTGTGGGAGTGTCATTGATGAATAAATGGGTCAGCCAAGAATCTGCTGCTGAGTGTGCCTTCTGACCACATTGCATAAAGATATGGTGTACAGAAATTGTAAGAAAAGGTTAGATACCAAAAGAGAAACTCATGTGACATTAATAGAAGAATAAAAACATGGAGAGGAAAGGAACTGAAATTAGCCTGTGCACTTGATCTGATGCTCTGACCTTTGCAAAAGGCTGTATTATAACTAAATCTAGTAAAGTACAACTTCACAGTTTCTATCTTAGGTTAAAAGCTCCAGATACAGTGAAAGGAGAAAAGATAAGATGTGCAGGGTTAATGTTACTGTATTTTGAGTTTGGTATTGCAATATAAAGCATTTTTTCTTTTCAATGGCATGGTCTTGTGAAATTGAGGACTTTAGATCTCCTTAGTGATGAGCAATAGAATTATTAAGGGTTTTAGACTTTTTTTTAATGTGACAACAAGCACAAAGTTTGTGTGGGGAAAAAATGAGTTTATCTAGGTGTTGAACTATACTTCTAAGAAAAAGATCAATATACGCTTCCCCCACTTATAGTTGGAAATGATTTTTCCAAGTCCAGCAGCAATAAGATCAGAAGGATTTTTTGACAATTTGTATTAAATTCACACATTGGACTTTCCTTTTTTTTTCCAGTTCTTTAAAACATCCTTGTAATATTGAGTTTGCAGTTTTTAAAGTAATTAATGAAAGAGATTTGTAAGATTCTAATGTAAAAAAAAAATTTAATATTATGGTTGGGGGAAGCATTATAAGAAGAATGACATATTCCAAACTAAAATAAATTATTTTTAAAGTTTATTTTATTCTATTTTACCTTTTTTTTAATTAAAAAGTGTGTCAGTCTGCAAGGTAAAGATAATGACTTGTGAAATTACAGAATTAAATGCAATATAGGTATTAATAATGGTTCTTTTCCCTAATATAAATTGGTTTAGAGGAACTATGTGTTATGAAAAGCCTGCCATATGTTACTCAGATAATATTAATCCCAAAGTCACATTACAAATAAGCAGCACAATGTTTGAAGACTGTTAAGCCTTGTTTTGAAGATGTATTTATGAGTTTATTCATACTATAGTAGGCAGTTATTTCATTCTTTTCAAGGAAGTAAATGGCTGTGAGGTTTGCTCTGTGCCACTGAAGATAACACACATTTTTTTCACAAATTTCAATAAAAAAAGAAATGAAACCCAACAGAAAACCTATCCACAGCCTGGTTGATATCTAGATATTCTAAATCTTCTCTTCCATTTCACACAGTCTCTTTTTTATGCCTGTTATATAGTTGAAATAATAGTAATTTAAAAAGAAATATTGCTAATACTATTATTTCCAGGTCAGTGGGGTGTTGAGACAGGGAGATTAATCCTTCTTTTCTTCACTTTTTCTGTAGAGTTATTTATATAGAGCTTTATTTATAAAACTATCTTTCAATACTGTATGTTTTGCAAATACTAAGTAAATAAGTTTGCATTTGTTATCAATACATTTTTTTTAGGCTGCCTGGAATTAAAAGAAGACACCATTGAAAACCTCCTAGCAGCTGCCTGCCTCCTCCAGCTCCCCCAGGTCGTAGAGGTTTGCTGCCATTTTCTGATGAAGCTTTTGCACCCATCCAATTGTTTGGGAATACGAGCATTTGCTGATGCACAAGGGTGCACAGAGCTTATGAAGGTGGCTCACAACTACACCATGGTAAGGCAGTTTTGGAATATCTAAATTATAATCTTGTGAATCCTGTATATCCTCTACCAGTAAAAACACCTTGTTAGTTTTTGGATTGAAATTATTCTGTATCACATTCTGTATTTCTATGGAACTTTATATCCTAAGTGGTCCTTTTGAAACTGTCCAAGTGGTGATTCCTATGAATGTCAGTGAAGTTATGACAATTGGCCTTCCATGATGGATGCACTGTTTGCTGGGTCAGAACTGTATATAACCTATTTAGATGCATATTCTCATACAGGTGATAATAGTAAAGTGTATGTAAATCATTGTAATATTTTTAATCACTTTAGCTTTAGGGAAGCTTTGCAATTGTCATTGTCACGCATGAGAACACTTTGAAGGGAAGTTTTGTTGGGTAGTGGTTTTGGGTTTTTTTGTCAAGAATTTTATCAAGAATTTATCAAGAATCATCCTTTTAGCCATCTGTGAAGTAGAGTAAGACAGGAAGTTCTAGAAATCAGAAATTTTATCTTATCATGTTTAGTATTTTTCTAGTTTCATCTGACAGAACAGGTATGGAATTACTGTCAAAATTTAACCAGAATCAATGAAGCAAAAAATATGCTACTTATTCAGAAATTAAATCACATTGGTAGACATTTGATTTTTCATAGTTTGATAAAATTAAAACCGTCTGGCTCATGAAATTAAACTTACATAAAGCGTAGATTATATCTCATCTATGATAAATAATGGTCCCCTTTAGGTCTGACCTGAAATTAATGTTGAAGTAATAGAGCACAATTCAGTAAATTTCATTCTCTTGTTTAGCATTTATGTTCTTATACTAATAACACATTACTATTCACAGGTTTAACTGTGTTTTTTTACCACTAGAGTTCAGGTAGTTATACCCATGTTACACTGGGTCCAAGCTAGTCAGTTAAACCTTCCTCTGTCAGCAGAGAGAAATAAGCTGTGAGAGCAGCATTCATGTGATCTTTCAAATTAAATTGGATTACGACTGAACAGATGTGTTCTGAAAAAATCCAACTTTTTTATCAATATATTTCTTAAATTTATATGTTATTTTTATATTTTCATTATGTTTTGTTACATAAACCTGAAAAAATAAAGAAAAACATTGATTTCAAAAAAATTTAAAACTACTTATGATTCTTTAGAAGACCTTACTGAAATATTTTGGGGTGAATAAAATTACTCATTATAGTACATTTGAAGACCTGTGACTAATACATATCTAATATATCAGAAACAAACTCCTCCAGTCTTGTGCAAAAGATTTGAGGGGAAGCACTGGCTTAAAAAGGATGGAGAAATCACTGTTTCCTTAAAAAATAGTCCTCTTGCGTTCCAGCAAACTTAAGGTCCTTTCTTTAAAGCTTTTCAGGGTGCTTTTTTCAAGATTTCAAAGTGGTGTATCTCAGATTCTAGCTCTGTGAATCTCCTTCCACAGTGTTATTGCAAAGCTTGTTGTGAATAGGAATAGTACTCCCTTAACTCTGGAATCTTGTGCAGTATTTTGTTTGAGATAAAAAATCTCCAAGAAACAATAATTCTATACTGGTGTAGGAATGAAGAGCAAGACAAAGTTTTTCAAATAATCTTGCAAAAATGGATTTATGGGTGTGGCTTATCTGATAGGTTGTGTAATAATTCTGAGATACAACTCAAATCTCATCTTTGAATAACTTTGCTTCTTAGCTAATTACATAGTTGAAATTACATATTCATTGATTTATTTAAAAGAAACAAGTAATAAAACAATAGCTGTCTGCTTGCATTATACCTGGCAAATGTTATACAACTTTTCTCCACCAATTACTTTTAAGTAAAAAGTAATTCACAATTGTCTTCACAATAGCATTTTAATGAAAATCAATATATTTTCATGAAATATTTTGCTTCATTGAGTCTCCATAAATGTTTTAATCTTCATTTTTCCAAAGAAATCTACTTGCCTAATCTCAGACTTGATATAAGTTCTAAATTACACTATTGTTATCACTTTGTGCTTTCACATAGCATGATATGAGGGCAAGACATTTGAGCTTGTACATTTCTTTATACTGAAGAGGAAAAAGCTCCTAAAGAGCGGCCCAGTTAATTTAAGAATCCAGTTTACAGGAGATACATAATTTCAAAACGTGTTCTGTCACATTGAATAACTTCTATTTCCCTAACCATGAAATCTGTGGAAACAAAAAATACAAATTTTTATTTGCACAGTACGTAGTACAATCTAACGTAAATAAATTTGTTAACCATAAAGTTATATGTTTATTTCCATGAGCAAAGGTTTAATATCCCTGGGATATTAACTGTTATAAACTGTTTACTGGGATATTTAGTTTTCAGTGTCAAATATGAAATTATTATTTTGAAATGCAAGATCTAAGCGAGGAAGAGCCAGTGTTCCCCTAGAAGAGGGGAAGAAGTGAGGAAATGAAGATAAGAAAAGCAGTGAAGGAAAGCCAAATGCCATTTGAAAAATATTATAAAATACATTTGCCATAAAGCAAAATATGAGATTGGTGGAAGAAAAGAGGAAGGTAGATTTCATAAAAATTTGGTGACCAATGAACATTGGAGATTTCTATGTTTGCATTTCCTGTACTTATTAGAAATGGGACTTGGATAGTAACACTTTAAATGAAAGCTTTACAAGGAAGAAGTTAATATGAGAAAAAAAAGAAAATTGTCATTGCTTTCATTTTTAGGCACACCAGACTTACTGTAGTTTATTTTATTTCTGAAATGTGAAGATGCCCTGTCAGTGTTTTATGGTGCGATTTTTATTTTTTAAATTATTTTCAATGAATCTGCTAGTTTGAATGGCAGCACAAATATCTATGTCTCTTGATTTAAGACTTTTGTACTTAATTGCAATCTGGGTTGCTACAAGATTGTCAGTTTCTGAAAGCTTTCAATCTGCAGAACCATATGTCTGATAAGTTTAAATTCCTAGTTTATTGCCAGAGTTAAGTTAGATGATAGTTGAGTGAAATGCATGTGTGATGTCTCTTTTAAAAAAACATAAAAGCAGCAAAATGGAACATATTAATAAGCTGAAGCAAATTATTTCTTCTAGCAAGTGTCTTTAGTGACAGTTCTAGCTATAGGGGGCTTCATACATAGAGAACCTAACCTCTAAAGTCTACAATTTATCAGCTTGTCATTCTTGTCAGAAATTTAAGTCATACTGTATGGATTTACCTGTATCTTTAGAAAAGAGTAAAGTGTAATTTGAAATTGTAATGGCCACCCAGTTGGGATGCAATTGTTTTTAGTGTAGAAGATGTTTTCAAATATGCTCTAATTTGAACCACTGTATATTTACTGGTGAAGGTTTGTAATAGACGATACTAAATTAGTGGACTCTGTGGCTTTAATGTACCATTAGCCCTTCTTACAAACAACTACTTTGCTAGTCTGGTAAATACTGAAAGCAGAAAGGAACTAATATTTTTCCTTAAAAATATAATTGCAGTATGGTTTTAAAACCTGGCAAATTATTAAAAGAAAATACTCATACTTGGTATGAGTACATACTTGGTACAAATGTAATTTGCTTTCTCTCTCCCAGTAAAGGCCATGGTTATGCTTGTGTTACAATGCATAGATAATGTTTAGAAATTGAGAGTGTTACCTTCCAAGATAGAGTACCAGGTTTTTCATATCATTATCGTGCCATTTGACTTAAACGTGATTGCTTCAAACAGAAAATTGAAATATCTCATAGATACAGCTATTTAATCTGTCAGTGCTTCACCCCTCAGGAAACTTCACTTAAATCTCAGTGATCATTTTGCATCTTGAAACTGCAGTTTGAGAGTTGAAATGATACATCTTGTTCCCTATTTTTATTCCACCATATTTCAAAATGAATTGCTAAACATAAACTCGTAAAATCTTCAAATTACTTTGATGCACTGAGCAGAAGAATGGCCATAAGTAAAAATTCCTTGACCAGAAAAACATAAAGGAATAAAGTGATTGATGTGTCTGTAACCCAGTCATAATGTTAGCAATATAAAGGACCATAACATATGTTACAGTTCCAAGCCTGGGAAATGCAGAATGTTTGCATGAAGGAAGTGGTAAGAGGTGTTTAGCTTCTCAGAGACGCAGTTCTGTGCTTTGCACTGCAAGGGTCATTAGTCCCAGCACAACAAAACATTATTCAAACTTAATTATGAGCATGTAAGTAATCTCAGTGACATGTACTGACTCAATATGGACTCTTTAATTTACTGAGAATTCTGATAGTACTGCAGATGGAGAAACTGTTTCATTTAGTTGAAGTGTATGCCTTATGCAAATTTTTAAACGATCTTTTATGGTGAAGAGCTTCAGTGATCATTTTATTACTTACGTTTATTATCTAGGTTACCAAATTTCAGTTAAAACCTGTTGGGCTGGAATAGGGGAGGAGTGATATCTAAAACCTTTCCATTTACAACAGTTTATCCTAAAGCATATTGAAATATTGTAACATTACTCCATATTCACATTAAGAAAAGTATTTTTGATATATTCATAGATAGTCATAAAAGTCATTAATAAATTGTAGTTGTACATTCAGACATCAGGGGTTTCTTTCAGTGTTAGTATAGCTTTAACTAAAGTCAGATAACAAGTCAGGCAAGAAAGCTCTCTAGTATTGTAATTTAACAGTTTTTTTAATGTCTGGTAAAGAGTAGTATTCCTCAATTTAGTATTCTCACTAAAGCACTCCAAACCATGCACTGCTGACTCCCTCCCCCTTTTGTCTCCCCCTCCCCCTGCAGTAGGACTGGAGAGGAGAACTGGAGGCACAAAAGGTGATGATCATAGGTTGAGATAAGAGCAATTTATGGGAAACAGCAATGAGATAAGAAAAGGAACAGTAGCAGCAAATGACAAAGTGTCCAAGAAAGAGGGAAATGATTCACATGCTCCCCATGGGGCAACCCCACACAACAACACTCAACTTCTTCATCTACCACACTACCTGACTTGGAAGGGAGCTTTTCCCAAGTCCCTGGAAAATTATATGAGGTGGTATAGAATAACCTCCAGGTCCTAGCTACCCATCCTCTTGGCTACTGCAACAATTAACCCTGGCCTGGCTGAACCCTGTCCCAGCTGATTAACATCATAGATGTACAGGGTCATAGGGTTGCTTTCTACTATTTAATATAGCTGACCGCATACTGCTCAATAGATACTGATCAGATAAAAGCTTTTTTAACTTCCAAATGTACTTTGTTTCGACCACTTTGACCTCTTTAACACCACATTCGTGACATATGGATAAACAGACAATGAGATGGAGGGAAAGCCAACTGGACAGAGAGGCCCAGAGACATATGATGTGTTGTAAAAAATTCAGCTGCTGACCAGTAAATAGTGATGTTCCTCAAGGATAATTTTGGGGTCCAGCTCTGTCTAGCAACTTCAGTAATTATTGGCTGATAGGATGGAGTTCTCTCTCAGCAAGTTTGCAGATGTCATCAAACTGGCAGGAGGAGGTGATTGATACGTTTGAGAACAAGGCTGCTATTTAGAGGGCATGCTGAAGCAATGGGCTGAAGGCACAGAATCACAGAATCATTAAGGTTGGAAATGACCTCCAAGATCAAGTCCCACTTTCAAATAAATACCACCATGCCCACTAAACCATGTCACAAAGTGCCATTTCTACTTATTTTTTTGAATACCTTTAGGGATAGTGACTTAACCTGTTCATTGGAGTGCCAATGCTTCAACATTCTTTCAGTGAACAAATTTTTCCTGATATCCAACCTGAACCTCCCTTTGTGTAACTTGAGGCAGTTTCCCTCCCCTTGTCCTGTCTCTGGTTGCCTGGGAGAAGACACCAAACCCCTCTTGACACAAGGTCCATTGAAGTGGTCGCAGAGAGCAATAAGGTCTCTCTTGGATCTTCCTTTCACCATGTTAATCCAGCCCAGTAACCCCAGTCACCCCAATAGGATTTATGTTCCAGACTTTTCACTAGCTTTTTGGCTTTATGGCCACTCATCCCCAAGTGTGCAGTGTTGCATGGGGATGCAATGTTTTTATGACCCAAGTGCAGGACCTGCACTTTGCCATGTTGAACCTCACACCACTGGCTTTACCCCATGGGAGAGGCCTAGCCTTTCCTATCCCACTGCAGAGCTTTTCTACCCTTCAGCAGATGACACTCCTGCCCAACATTTTGTTTCCTGCAAACTTACTTAGGCTGCACTTGATTCCCTCATCCAGATCACCAGTGAAGGTATTAAAAAGGTCTGATCCCAAAAGTGAGAAACATCACAATGTTCAGCAAAGGGAAATGCAAAGTCCTGCAATCTAGGGATGAATAAACTCATGCACTGCTACAGGCTGGGAAGCAACTGTCTAGAAAACAGCTGTGCAGGAAAGGACACAAAGTTGAATGTAAACGAGGAATGTACCCTTTCTGCAAGAAGGCCATCCACCTCCTGGGGTGTATCAGTGAGAGTGAGAAAGTTGAAGGTGATCCTTCCCTATTTGGCACCCATGAGACTGCACAGAAAGTGTTGTGTCTTCTGTATTCCCAGTACAAGAAAGAGACATGAATATAATGTAGTCCAGGGGAGGTCACCATGCTGATTGGATGCTGGAACAGTGCATGAGGAAAGTCTGAGGAAGCTGGGCCTGATGAACCTGGGATACTGAGGGAGACCTTACTGCTCTCTGCATCTACACAGGTGATGGGAGGGATACAGACAAGAAGGTGCCAGACTGCTCTTGTGGATGCAGATTAACAGGCAACAGACACAAATTAGGATACAGAAAATCCCAGATGGATATTGAGATTATTTTTGTAGAACATTGGGAGTAATTAAATACTAGGAAAAACCAAAATAACAACCATCAAAATTTTTGGGATCGTTCTTCGAGGTATTCAAGACATGACTGAAAATGTTGCTAAGTAACCTGACCTAGTTAAGACATGCACTGAGCAGAGACTGTGACTAGATGAGGTCACTTTGAAGCAAAATTATTCTGTAAGGTTATTAAATATATTTCCTGTATGTTTTCAGTGGTCTTAGATATGAGCTGTGTATCCAGGGATGACATGAAGCAAAAGTGCATAGATATATATATATATATTTTAACTTTACTTTTCAAGCAATGTGCAACAGATGGGTTTCCTGGAGCTAGCATTTAATTGACTTTTATTAGCAGTAAGCTATTGGTAGCATGGTAGCAACAAGTTAACATTAACACACTGAAATTTTAAAACATTCTGCAATTTTCTGTTTCCTATGCTCATAGTACTAGCTTGGAGTAAAAGGTTTAATTACATCTCTGTTTAAAATGCTTCCTAGGCCTACACAGTATGCTAATTTGAAAGAAAACAGGGTCCTTTCACTTGACTAGTTAAATTCTGATTTTTAAAGCCATTACTCTGATACTCTGTTTAAAGGTTGTGTTTTTATAAGATCTTTCCTCTCTCTAGCATCCCTTGGACAAGTAAATTAAGATGAAAATTCTCCAAAGACACAAGAGTAATTAAAATAAATAATATTACCAGAGATACAGAAATCAAAATGAAAAACAGTTGGTAACTTACAATCCACTAACAATTATGTCTTACTGGGAAATATATTTTTTGAGGTTTAGAATTTTCTGGTTTGCCCCTTTAAAGCCCTTTTAAAACCGTGATGCTCAAAAGTGAACAATTGCAACAGTGCAAACACAAACAAGAGTTACAAAATTCTTGCCTCTTTAAACTGAATCACAAAATATGATCTTTTATTTCTCTTGATAGGATGACTTTCTTAAAATATTTCAGTAGCTTTTTTTTAATGTAAAGTACTATTGCTATTATTATGATTCCTACTCCAAATTTCTTTTTTTCTTTTTTTCTTTTCTTTTTTGGGAAGAAATTGTACTTTATAGGTCACCTTTCACACTTCCAGTATTTTTAAGATTCTTGTTTGAAAGCAATAATCAGCACTTAGCACACTGTGCTGCTTTCATTTTAAGTTTTCCTTAGTACAGCTGTGACAGAGCACATTACAGTACCACTCCATCAAGGCACAGTTGGAGAAGAGGAAGGTAAGAGTGTTTCAAGAACTAGCATATGGACAGCAAGATAATTAATACAAAATAGAAAAGACAACTGCTGGTAGTAAAATGCTGTGAAATCTACAGGAAAATAGTTAAGGAAATAGTCTATAGTACCTTAATCACAATTTGATGGCTTCTTAATCATCAGGAACTTCAATTTGGTTGACAAGATGCTATATTTAAAAAGGTTAGTATGGCAGAATTCTGTATTATTCCTAGAGACGGCTGCTCTGAAAAGCAGTGCTCTCAGTCTCAGCTGTTCCTTCTCAGAGTTGCTGTTCCCTGAGATTCTCCTGGGGTTGCTGTTCCCTGAGGTATGTAGGGTTTTCGAGCTTTTCTTGCCCGAAAGGTCCAGCGCCAGAGTCAGAAAAGACAAGCTGAGTGTGCCAGTCTGTGTTTCCAAGGTTGTTTATTCTTTCATTATCTCTCAGTTCTTTCTCAGCTCTGCAAGGCGTCCCCAGCAGAGCAGGACACGTGGCAGACTGGGGCGGATCAGAGGGTCCCTGACCCAACTACCATCCAAAGAGTACTTTTTATTTAAAAAATCTTACCAATACTTATTACCTATGTTAACATGTCATTTCTACTCTAAACCATTCCTTGTGATCCAACTCAGCAGAAAATGGGGGACGAGAACAAGAACAAGGAGGACAGGACTACTCCCCAATTCCTCCATCTTGCCTCTTCAAGCCCATATACTAAAAATCCTAAATTCTACATTCACACTCTGTGATAAACTAACTACTCCTTATTTCGAATTCTCTCAGCTTGTCATTCTTCATACAATGTGGGCATTCTCTTCCATGGACGCTCTGTGTGAGATCTGTGTACAGATCCTAGACTCCCCTGTCCAGTCTCCAAACCCTCCTGCCAGGTCTCAGACCCTTCAGGGCAACCAGAGGTATGTCCTGGACTCCAACAGTTCCTCTAGCTTTAATTTTTTTTTTCCAAGTTTATTCTAGTTCAAGAAAACTGAATATTCAGCAGCAGTGTTAATATCCCATTGAACTAATACCTTCTATGCTTTAAACATATAATTACATACCAAGGCTACTCTGTTAGATCTCTTCTTCATAGGGTAATTGTCTGTGAGATCAGCAGATCTACATCTTAGTCTCTCAAGTGAAGAATATATCAATTTTTAAATCCTGCTTCATCTGACTGAACTGTAGGTAGCAATAAACTAATGCTCTTAGAGGCAGCTCAGGACAAGCAGACTTAACCTAACAAGCATTGGTGAGTGCCTAAAATCAGCATGAATCTGTTTCAGTATGCAAACTGCAGAACTGCAAACATCAAACTGAAAAAAAAGCACTTCAAAGACAGTGAATCTTGGAGGATTTTCTTGGCATTCATGAAAAACCACGAAGATGAGAAACAAGGTAGCTGAACTTTATAGCTGCAAATTCAAACCTTTGAGTCTAAGTACAAGTGTAAAATCAAAAACCTGGCATTTTTGCATGTCTTTGGTAAGGTTAAAGCATGTGTCCCAGTACTGGGACACAAAGCATTCTTTCTTTGTTTTCATGAAAGTATTCAAGGGTGGGTAAATAAACCCCCCACAGGAGTTCTTAGACTGTGTGTGTAGAAAATTAGTTGGTGGCTTAATTCTCTGAAAATGTAGTATGTATTGAGTTTCCGGGTCAGGGATGACATAAACTTCAAGTGCATTTTGTCTCTGCTATTCCCAAAACTTTAAGAGGTCCTTTAGGCTAGAAAGAAGACTCACAATTGCTTTCTGTGGTCATCTCAGACACCAAATATGGTCTAACTGGAATATGTAGCTGGTGGGAGGAGAAAAAGAGCTAACATTGGACAGGGTGATTGAACTGATACTAGTATGGGACACTCTGGTAGGAAAACAGGAAAAGGAAAGATACTGGAATGAGATATGATAGAAAAGAGAATCTTGGTCTTTGTACTATGGTTGATGTAAACAGAAGAGTATATGACCAATAGAATTTTAGTCTCCATCACCAAGATTCTTTTCCCTATTCATTGCTCCGCTTTCTGAAATAATCAGTAGCTCATATTGTTAAAATGACTTAAAATATTCAATCTGATCTTACCTGGCAATAATGTGTTCAGTACAATGCAGGGCAGACATCTCATTTCTCTATTGACTGAGAAAGAATTTGCAGTTATACAAAAGTAAAGACAATGAGATCTCAAAGAATGGTATGTTTTTTGATGCTTCCAGTACTGGAAAAAAATAGGAAACACTTGAGAGTAGAGGTTATTCCTGGTCTTTTCTGAAGCAGTATAAGAAACTGAGACTTTACAGTGTTCTGTCAATGTACAGGAATCCTTCAATACAATAATGACAGATGTTAGAGAATCGTAATACAGAGATACTGAGAAAAAAAATCACCTGCGAGTATTTCTTCCTAACTGGAGCCAGGGAACAAAAGAGTGTATGTTCTTACTTAATACCATTGATACTAAAAAAAAAAAACAACCCAAAACATTATGAATAGACAAGACTTTGATCATTCATTGCCATTTCACTGGCATGTTACTCCATCCCAAGACTTTTTATATACTGTTTCATAAAATATTTCATTTTATTCATGTTCAGAAATCTTGTGGTATTGCAAACTTTCAGAAAGTTTTTTCTGCTGTGGAAACATCAAACCTTGTCTTAATAAAGACTTGGGTGACTGGATATAATGAGCCGTAGCAGACAATACAATGGCAATACAACTCTTTCTAACTGAGACAGAGTATGATGAGCCTTGGCTCAGGCTGTGGGTCAGCAAGCAAGAGAAGAGGAAAACCTGAAGCTGCCAGAAAGTTACATCATATCATCAAGGACTGATTTTATTTGTGGCCTGTGTGACACCTCCTCAGTAACAGGGATTGGAACCAGAAGGGGAGGGGAAGGGGCATGTTGTTATGTAGGCATCCAACACAGAGCTGCAGATTACTGCATTTCCCCGGGATCCCCTGTGCCAACTCACATTTAGGGCTAGCGTTGGTAGCTGGAAGTATGTGTGGGCTGTATGTATGGGAGTGTGAAGTTTTTCCTGACACAGCTTACCTACTGCTCTGGTTCAATTATTAAATTGAAATTTGCAGCATCACACTGTCTTGTGCTCTTTCTCCCTGCCCCTTCCTCTTTGGCAGCTGTTCATGGTGCATTTTTTAATTGGCACCAAGAAATAAGAGGTCATCTCATATTGACTAGAAAACATTCTTACCAGAAATACAGAAATATTTTTTTTTCTTTATAGAAACATCTAATTTGAAAACTGTTACATTTTTGTAACTCATTTAGCCTTAAAGGTTTTAAAGACATTGTAATACATGATAGCTACAACAGAGCACTATACATATATATATGTATAGATATAAAATTCAAAACTATGTACTTTTATCTAAAAATAATGAAAGTGCAATTAAATCTTCATAGAAAAGCTCCTCAGCTTGGATCTGTTTTTTTCTTAGAAGCTGTTCTGAAAAAGAAACAACAGAACTATACAGCACCAATAAGGTGTGATTTTTATATAAGCAACATGTAAAATGCAGGAGGCAAGGTCTGGAAATATAGCTCTATGTAATGAACTAGATAATTCCCTTTTTGGCCACTCCCTGTCTTTCACAATATCATTAATTTCTTAACTTTCCCTGTGTCCTTTCTCTCTTCTTCCTTCTTCTGTTCTTTCCTCTCTGTCTCTGTCCGACTTCTACCTTCCCTCCTTTCTCTTCCTGCTTTCCTGCCTTCATGTCCTCCCTGCTTGCTGTGACTTTCCTTTCTTCTTTCCTTCCTCCTTCTCTTCTCTTTGATTTCCATGCTTTATTCTCTTTCTATACTTTCTCTTGGTCACTTAAAGTAGACACACCCTTAATACTTGTCAGTAGTAATTCTGCTTTACACAGAGAATACATCATGGAAACTGTAGACATTAAACTGGAAAGGCAGTAAATATTGAGAAATCCAAAAGTGAAATGGAAATCCAATGTATTTTCCAAATGGAAATGACAATGTATATTAGCTTCACTGTTCAGGTATACTTTTCATTCATAAGTATATATACAATATATAAATATGTAATTATGTACATATATAACACATAAGCTGTATTATGTATAATTAAGCACTGCTCAGCAACAGCAAAACCAACCCTGTGTTATCAATGTTACTTTCAGCATAAAAGAAGTCCAATACTAATTGCTATGAAGAATTATAGCTTTGTCCCTGACAAAATCAGTACAACCAAGAAGCTTGTTAGTTTCAGAACATAAATGAGGAACTGGTTGACCTCATCACTTAAAACCCTCATAAAAATATTTCCCAAATTTTCTGAAAATGTGAGCAATGCTGAAATGGAATGAAAGCAGTAATTATTGTTGCAAGTGATGAAAGTTTCTAAGGAATAGGAAACTTCTATCAATTCAGCATTCCCCTAGCTAATGAAGACTTTTTTCAATTAAAAATTATAGATGACACTCACTCCCATGAGAGTTTGGAATCTGGAGATTCTTTTTCTTTTTCATAATCAAGCTGGTCTTATTACTCTATGATCCCATTTTATGTAACCCCACTTTTGTGACATCCAGTGTGCTTGCAGCCTAGCAGCAAACAAATGTTCTACAGAATAAGGTGTATGGCTCAAAAATTAAAGGAAAGAAAAGAGGAGAAGAAGAAAAAAAACTCTTTGTTTGAGTGATTCCTTTAAATAACTTCTAATCTTCCATAATTGCATTTCCAAAAGCCTGTCTGAAGATGACTGCTTCTGGATTACTTCAAAAATTAAAACATGCTTCAAAAGAAGATGAATCAGTTGCTTCTTAGAAGGAAATTGCCTTACTTGATTTTGAGATCATTATCACATCTAATACTTTAAAAAGTATTTAGAGTAGCAAAAAATAATGTAATTTAAATGGATATAATTTCATTAGAGTCATTAAAGCTAATTCTTGTTTATACCAGCTGGCAAAAACATATATTTCTAGAATCACCCTATTAAGATTGTTTCAACTTTTTTTAAGGGTGTAGCATATTCCTTCATGATTTTCCTTATAATCCTTTCTTTGCTTGCAACCCCTGGAATTATTTGTTCAAAATGGTGTGTATTAACATCATACCTGATGTTAACCTGTTTATAGAGGGTTGAGCATATTGGTACAATCTGAGTGTCCTCCATAAGGAAAACATTGCTGAGATCAAGATGTAGAGAATTGTGTGGATATTTACTGGGGCTTTTCTGTGGGATGAAAAAGTTGGAAGATCTATCACTTAATACTGATGTTGCTGAAAACAGAGTTTACAAGGATATTCTGTATGACTGAAGTGCCCATAATAAAAGACTGAAAGTTGACTGAAGGTATAATCTTTTTTAATTCCATAATTACTCAAAAATACTCAAACCAGTGAAGATCAGACTTAATACCAAGTAGCTGTGTTTCATTTTCCCCTATAGTATTGTTTTGGAACACTAGAATTTTCAACTTCAGTATGAATCTATAGTTACTAAACCCTCAATTTCTTGTCATAGGCTTGACTTTTAATCAAGTGCTCAAGTTTTAGTGCTCAGCAGAAAGTGTAAGTCATGGCAGTTGAATATTTAAATTATTTCTTCGAAGAGTTCATGTTTGTTGCCAATATTTCTACTTCATTCTTAGAACTCCCCCTGCTGGATTATGTAAAATATAAACAGACAAACTCTAAAAAATATGCCTCTAGAGGCTAATTTTACAACTTTCAAGTACTAAGAATATTTCAGTTTGCATTTTATAAATATATGTATTATTTATCTTGATAGTCTCTCTATATATTACTTAGGTTGATATTAATTCTCAGAGAATCTCTGAGGTTTTTTGCTTCTCTGTAATGTGGGTGTCCTCTATCATGAAAGCAGAGTTTATTAAAAAAACCCCAAACCCAAACAAAACCCAGTTCTAATAAATTGAACAGTCTGAAGTCTGTCAAAGATAAAAGGATTGTCAGGGCACTGATGAGAAGTACCAACCAGGAGAATTGCCTGGGCTGGTTACTTAACACTAACATTATTTTTAATCTGTCCACAAGTGAGTTAACTACATACCATGGGAAACAAAATGAAGAATGAAGGGTCTGAATTGGAAATTATACTCTAAGTAAAAAGGACTAAGAGAAGAATGCTAGAGCACAGGAAACTGTAATGGATGGGAAACAGGAAACAGGAATGCAACAGGAATACAGGAAACTGAAACGGATGGGAAATATCATAGTGATATGTAATTATTTATGCACTCATGTTAAGACCGAGGAGCTAACTAGAGAAATTTCTAGTTAATGTGTGAAACTGGATTTTATACAGATAGCAACAAGTTGATTATTGTGAATGTTTTCCACAAGTATGAGATCATATTGCTTATTTATTAAAGGAAAAGTAGTAGTGATTAATGCAGTGGCAGGCAGGTAAATAGCAATAACTACCTCTGATCAAAGAAATTCTGATAAATTGAAAATGGAAGAATATTAAAATAGTGAAAAGTGTCTGTTGGAGAACTATAGAACTACATTTTTAGATAAATGCTGTAGTCTTTCAAGTTGTAAAAGTGAGAGATTTTACAAGAGATTATCATTATTGAATATTTAAAAATGTTAAAAATGTAGTAACTAAATATTGCTAATAAAAGAAGGGGCCAGTCAATTCTGGATATAGTAACTGCCAGGTTTCTTTTCCAAATAATTACTAAGCCAAAGCAAATTCATGACCTCATGGTTTGAGAACATCTTGAAACATTGATTCTCAAAGATGAAATTGATTCATATGATGACTTCACATAAAAAGAAGGATAAACAAAAATGGGGTAGCATTTAACAGTCTTGATTGCAAAAGTAAAAATTTATTATAATAAATTAGTCAGCTTGACCAAATAGTTATTTAAAACAAAGATGCTGAGGAGATCTAGATCTTTAAAATCAAAGGTAAAACATAAAATAAAGGCTAAATCTACTTAGATTTCACATTCTCAGAAAGAGAAAAAATGTTTACACAGAGGATTCTAACCAAATAAATAAATTCCTCAAACACAGATCAACCAAAACAACTTAAAAATCAGTTAAAAAGGTACAAGTTACGAAAAAATCAGTACAGAAAAAGTAGAAATCAGTAAATACAGACACGCAGTGGAGAGTGCCAAGAGAAGATTTAAGTTATTTCTTTTCAACAAATGGAAGAAAAAAATAGAGGATTTTAATTGCTAAATCAAGAAAATAACAGTGTAATTACAGTGAGTGTATCTACCACTAATTACATAAATGTCATGAAACTTAACAGAAACATGAATTTGCTTATAATAATTGCACTAGTTTCCCACATCTAGACCAGAGCAGGATGTGCTTCAATGAAAACTGAAGTTCTCAAAAGGACATTTACCACAAATAAGATAAAATTAATACTTGGAGTTCAAAACATATGCTAGTGATACAAGTATATGTACTTTTATATATCCATATGTATATCTAGATAGATAGATAGATATAGATGTATACCCAAATATCATATATATTTATGTATATATATATATGTATGTGTGTGTATATATGTATGGATGTGGATGTGGAATAGATAAATAACTCCCTTCTGTGTCAGTCTGGTGCTGTGAAAAGAAAAAAAAAAGGAAAAAAAAAAAGGGCAGATAATCTCTGGATCCAATGGTGGATTTTGGAATATTTTGTGTAATTCTCATGTCACCATTTTTAAATAGCACTTGACATTTCGAGGGTGTGAAGAGGGGAGACACACAGGATTATAGGACAAGAGAAAATGTCTTGCAATAAATATCTTAGAGTGCTCAGGCTGTTTCAACTTATTAAAAAGAGAATAAGACAAAGTTCTTGATGATAGTTTATCTCCACAGGGAGAAACTAGTGTGAACTAAAGAGCTCTTTAATCTAGTTGAGAAATCTTAGCAAGAGCCAATTCAGTTTAGATGGATTGGAAATAAAGTACTTTTCCATCAACAAGATTGCTTAAACACTGGAACAAACTGGGACAACTGCAGAGAAAAGCGTTCAATTCTCTGTTTATAGGTATTTTCATGTCAAGATTGAATATGTTTGAATAAAATTGAAACAAAACAGAAATTATTCTTAGTCACAGAGTAATTGGTGAACGGTAAATGCAGAATATATTTGATATACATAAAAAACCCAGATTAATGAACTGACTAGTTTTCCTGCCTTTAATTCTAAATATCTGTGTCATGGTGATCTATTTTTTCCTTGTTAGTGCTTGATATATCTTGTTAAAAAGGTGCAACAGAGGAGCAGGCTGCCATTTTGTTAAGTCATGAATACTGAAAACCGAGTGAAGGGGCATTGTGTGGAACAAAGGCCAAGCTCTCTTTAGCAGGTTGCTCAGCAGGGAGAACATTTTAGAAGTTTAGAACGTCATTAGAGAAATTTCACTAAACAAGGAATCCACAGTATCAGAGAAGACAGGAAATTCCTTAGCTCAAGAGGAAGCTGTAGCTTAGAGGCAGTGGACTTCTTTTCAGGGCATTTCAGAATATGCTGAGCTGGAAAGGACCCACAAGGATCATCAAGTCCAACTCCTGGCCCTGCACAACACCATCCCCAAGAGTCACACCATGTCCCTGAGAGCATTGGCCAAACATTGCTCAAACTCAGACTGTGCTGTGCCCACATCCCTGGGCATCTCTTCCAGTGCCCATTCACCCTCTGGGTGAAGAACCTTTTCCAGATATCTGAGCTAAACCTCCCCTGACACAGCTTCAGGCCACCCCCTTGGGTACTGTCATTGGTCACCACAGAGAAGAGACTTCTCGCAGGAGATACATAGAATTTGTTGAAGCACAGAAATTCAGTCAACAGGAGTAATTGTTGGTTGTGGCGTGTCTACTGAGGTAAACATTGAAGGAGTTTACCTTGGTGCACCAGTGGTTCTGGAGCCTTTCCTAATATCTAACCATTCTTTTGAAACCTTCATGGTCAAGTGTCATGAGGGTATGACATGCACACGTAACTCATATAGTCTTAAATGAACTTAAATAGACTAAATATCTTAATTTGAAAAATACTTTAATATATGGATTTAAAAATGTGAACAGAAATATGTGAGTTCATGTAAATTCCCAGATGGATGTTGGCTATCCAGGGAATGAAGAATTGATTTATATAATAAAATGTCAGTTTTTCTGATACTGGAGAAACGAACTACTTATATGTTGCACAGTAAAAACGATGCAAGTTTAAATTCAGATGATTAGTTTACATGAGATGCAATACTTCTAACTGCTGCCATTATATTCCAGTGATAATAAAGAAGAGTTTCCTTTCCATTTAAGAAAAAATAGCAAGATCTTTTTACAGTAAAATGTTTCTAGGGCGTATTTATGAAAGACATTGCATCCAGTTGGTTTCCTCTAAGAATACCAAAAACATAAGTTTTTTCTTGCATACTTGGGAATTCATCTTTCCATCTGAAAATACAGAGACAGGTAAAATATGTACAATATGCAGCATCATTTAAACAGAACTTCAATACTTTTACAGAATTCAGATGGTAAATTTGGCTTATTATTAAACTAATGGAAACAATGATGATTCTTTTTTTTGTGTCTTTTGCTTCTATTAACGTCTTTAAAATATTGTATATGGAGCTGAAAATCACTGAAGAAAATGAGATGTTAGACCACCAACATATCTTTCTACTTATAATATGTTTAAATAAATGACACGGCATTAACAAATGCATACAGCCAACACCTAATTTCAGTTTTCCTTGCAAACATAATTGTCAGTAATGAATAACTTTATCCTAATTAAAAAAAATATATTAATTCATCCATGAATTCCTACTTACACTAGTGCACACTCATTATTCACCTTTTAAAATTCATAATATAGATGAAAAGCCAGAGTTAGCTTGCATGACTTGGTCATGTTAATGTTGGTTGCCTGGTCTAAGCTTGGTTTCCAGGCCTCTTCTGTCATCAGTGAAGAAATAGAAGCTATTCCCTAAGGATATTTAAATGTCATATGTCTTCAATCTCAGGGTAACAGTAGCTACTTAGAGATTAAATATGAAACAGGTTTTTGTTATATAAAATGTGGCCTCCACATTTGTGGAGATGAGTGAGCACCAGTTGTTCCTTTCAAAGAGTAATTCTCTTGCTCATGGTTCATTCAACTCGGCATGTGGATCAGGGGTATATGACCAGTCACGAGCCAGATGTAGCCCCATCACTATAACTACTCAAATTTCACTGTTTAGATTATTTTGTAAATGTAGAAATCCTAAACATCAAAGACAGGTTCCTGAATTGTACTCCCGAGACCAACTATTAAAGAAGTTGTCAAAGTATTTAAATTATTTTTGGTGTTTTCCAATTTCAGTGGAAAATGTCATCCTTTCAAAGACATTACATTCTAGTGGTGCCTACAGTTCCACATAAACAATGATAGTTACTCCGTTTTCATTAGTTGAGTAAGCAGTGATTTCTTATTTGCTATAGTGATTTAATATTTATTCAGCACATTTATTTGTTTTGTTAGAGAGCAGGTTGGAATTTCATTCATCCATTCCTTTCATAATGGGAAAGCTGTCATAGATTGATTTAAGAAAAGTGAGGTATAAACATTGTCATGTATAACATTTTCTTCATTGATTAAGCTTAGAACAAAAAATATCCTTTTCATTTCCATTTAATTTCCACTATGTACCCCTTATATATCTTTATACAACACACTCTTCTTAATAAGAAAAGAAACATAACATGATTGCACATTTTTCAGATTTGTTTTATTCTAGACATTGCCTAACATTTGTATTTATTTACCCTATATCTTCTTTTTTTCAGTATGACAAATGTTATATGCTTTATAATTATGCATATTTTACCTGACAGGTTTCTAGCCTGCTGAGATTAGAGTTGTCTGGGTTGGGAAAGCTTTAAAAAGGAGACATACAGGTTTATTTAGCTACTAAATGCAGGAGATATTCAAAACATTGTTCATTAGTTTATGTTACTGTAGATTTAATAGATAAAGGTGAACAAGAATTTACTTCCTAGTGTTTCATTATTTTCTTTCTGTCTTTTAGATTTTGATCTGTTCCAGGTGGTGCTGCTTTAATATGGTGGCACTACCAAAACATTTGTTTTTACTTTGCCCAGTGTTTAATTTTCATTCCTGAATTGACACCAAATGATTTTTTTTTAAATCAAGTATGTGGAGTATTCTGTGCAAGATTAAGGGTGGTTATTTGTAAGTAAAGGTATGCTCTTCATTTTTTTTTTTTTTCATTTAACTAATTAGTTATGTTATGGAAACAATCAGTTTGGAGCAGAACTTAAGCTTTTGTGTCCACGGGAATATTTTATCATAATTAGAGTCAATAATATAAAAGGATTCTTAAGTTCTACCATCTTATTCTGTGACTACATCTTAAGTAAATTATTAATTATAAAAAACTATCCTTGGAGGTCACAAAATGTCTTTTTATTTATATTATTATTTTAGCTCAGCTATTAGTTAATTAGATTTTTTTATTTTGATAAATTAATCATGAAAATTTGTATGAAGCTCAACTCATCTTTCTGAACATTCTCTCATCAGCACATTTCCATCAATGTCTGTTGTTTTATATTTTTTTACATCTGTGTTAGAATTCTAGAGTCTTCCCTTCTGGCAATGAGTTGGCTAGACAAGGCTGCTCAAGAAATTAATCTGATGTGATTTATAAAATAGATCCTACTGAAAAGACATGATACCAAAAATCAAAATATTTTTCACCTATTTCATTATATTATTTTGAGGTCCTGTCAATTCTGAGATGTTTTAAACTTCTTATGATTTAAATTGATCTTTCTAAATACAAAGATTCACAGGCATACTGTACCCTTTGGCATAAATACTGTTGTTCTTGTGTACTGATAATTAATAGAATTGCAGACAATCTTTTCCATTTGTGGAACTAAGCTACATCTGGGCTTTTGATGTATCACTTCCTACTGCAAGTAAGGAGTTGAATTGTGATTTCTGTTTATGCTAATTAAATTTTTTTAAAAAAGGAATTATCTAAATTTGCAAAATGTATTTGTTTAAATCTGCAGTTTCACAAAACCACATTTTGCCAGTGGCACTGGTAGTTCAGGATAGCCTAGTGCAAAGTCTTAAATAAGTCTAGACCTGTCAGATTTTTTTATTCTTTTAAGAGCAATGTTGTGTGCTCAACAGTAATATAATTTTTCAGAAGGTGAAGAGCTGTGCACTGCTAACATTAAATAAAGAAACATCCCTCCCTTCAAACCCTTTCAGCAGGGTTATATCTAGCCAGTATAGCTGCTGTTTGCAGTGGCATTAAACAAAATACAGTAAAGCCTGAGGACACTGCTATCACATCTAGGCAGGTAAGGAAATTACTTTTCCTTAAAATACAAAGGTTAATGAGAATTAATAGTTTCACTTGTGTGTCATTAAAGACTTTCCTAAAGGTAATATAGTGTTATTTTCTTCTTCTGTATCCTACATTGAACTAGGCTTTTAAGATTTTTAGTTAAAAGTTCAAAGCTGTTTCTCAGACAGCTATATCCTTTTCATTTTCTTGAACTTCCAGTATGTGCCAAGAAGGTGCTGATACCTCATCACCCCACATATTTAATTTATATAGAAGGCCTCTTAGTCGGCATGTAGTAATATTATAGTTTGCTGTGAACAAATTCAAGCTGCATCAAAACTGGTTTTTTTTTATTATATCTCAGATGTATTATGTTTTTTATTGTTGGCTTTGCTGTTGTTTGCAGGGGTGGGGGAAGTTGTTTGTTCTTTTTTTTTGCTTTCAGGTAGGGTGCTTTGTATTTTCCAGAATGCTCCTAAAGGTTAATCAGTGTTCTTGCTTCACATGTAAAATATACCAGAATGTTTTGGATTTGTCGTGGTCAATTCTTACATGAACAATTTTTCTATAAGATTTATTATTAAAAAGATATAATGCAAGTGTTTGGATTGCTGAAGGGAGGGCAACACACAATCTACACACCATCTGAATGACATGATAAAGTCAACATTACCAGTTTTTAATGTATGGACCCTCTACTGAATTTATTAAAATATTCTCTTCTGATGGAGGTGAGTACTGCATCTGTATAAAGACCAACCATATACCCAGCTGCATTAGCCAGAGGATTGAAAGAAATTATTATTCTCCTCTACTCATGATGCCGTAATGGAATGCATTTTCCAGCTGGTGGCATTTCAATTGACGAGCAAATTGAACCAGCTATGAAGCTGAAAGAGGAGCCACACAATATATGAAGAGAACCTGAGGGGGCATTCACGAAGAAAAGAGCTAGAGAGATAATATTTTCAGCTGCCTATCAGGGGTTATGGAAGAGATAATATCATTCTTTTCTTGAAGGTGCACAATGAGGGGACATGGGGCAGCAGTCCTAAGTTCCAAGTGAAAAACACATCTTTACAATGAGAGTAGTACTCGTTGTGGCCATTTTCTCTGAGAGGCTATGGAACCTCTGTGCTTGGAAATATTCCAAGCTAGACTCAAAAAGGCTGTGAGCATCCTGTTTCATCAGTCAACCTGACACAATTTCTGAATTTCCTACATTCCAGTGCTGTGCAATCAAGAAAAAATGTAATATTCACATAACACTCACATGTAATCGTTTGTGGCATTATGCAATTTTCAATTTTCAGTAGAAATTTAATGAGAATAGAGCTATGACAAGTCCGTAGACCTGTCAGATTCAAAAGCCTGTGGTGTAATGTCTTATATAAGTATTTATATACTATATATATTATATATATATATTATATATAATATATATATATAATATATATATTTATATAAATGTTTATACATTTACAACATGCCCATGTACACATGCATTTGTATATGTATTTACATATTTGGGGCATAACTGGCTAAGTTCCAATTATGAAAAACATCATTTAATCAATAATACCCATAATTATGGACTTGCTAATCATGTAATTGCAATTAAGATAATTTAAAAGAAATGTGGTAATTCTTGCAAATTATTACTAAATAGTAGCCTCTAGACAGGTGCCTTTATAAACTAAGCACATTCTGCACACAAATTTGTGGTCAGAGCAATAAAAACTATATCTGTGGCTCAAAAAGCCAAAACCATCAGCCTCGGAGTGTAACTGATAATTCCATTGCATCCTGTAATGGGCTTACTGTGGAGTTAATAATTAGTGTTTCACACAGAATTATGCTATGTATTTAGAAAATAACAACTTGTACATACAATCTCTTCACATAAGCGAAAATTGTCAAAACTGTGGAAATCACTAGCTGTTGTGAAATATCTCCTTCTACTTGGAATAAGACCTGTGACAGGATTGTATCCAAACCCAATCAATTTTCCATCAGTCTTACAGTTTTCATAAGAATGAACACACTGATTGTTTTGATAAGAATGAACACACTGATTGTTTTGATTTTGAAGACATGAGCCATGTTCTGACACACAGAGCAAGAACTAAAACTTTGCTTGTTTAGTTTATTGCTACACTTCTGTGCTACACTTCTGAGGGTTCGTATTTTAGAGGGATCCAGATTTTTCTCTTTAAACCAATTTGATTCACCTGTAAAACTTGTACAGCGTTTATTATGATGCTTGTTAGCTTGGCATAGGTTTAGACAAAATCTGAACTAGAGTTGTGAAATTCCTAGGGGATTAAATAAACTTTATATTAATTAGGATTCATAACAATTTTAGAAATACATTATCTTAGGAATTTATTCAGAAGTATATCTGATAGTTTAGCTATTTGCAGTGAATTTTAGAAATTTATTGTGGTGGCTTCCTTATGAAAGTTATCACAATGTACATTCATAGAAAGGATTTTGTAAACTGGTTTTTGAACACTTGCATTTTTCCCATTACAACTTTTACACATATCAGCATGCATTCATGAATTCCGTAGAATAAATTCCTGAATTAGAATTTAGAATCCTCTTTTTTTTTCTTTTTTTTTTTTCTTTTTTTTTTT